>OVBE01009103.1:0-16407 GCA_900406425.1 Iberis pinnata | reverse complement strand
TATATATATATATATATATATATGTGTTAATAGAAAATAGTTTTGAACTGTTGCAAAAATATTATAAGTATTGATTTTGTATGATATAAATGTATGACATTTTGATGGTAGCGAAACTTTGTGACTGATTTACGAACATGATATAAATTATGGTTATATGAGAAAAAGATAACGACACAATTAAAAACATCAATTTTTTTTGTTATTTAATTATGGATAAGATAATGTCCTTTGTTAATTGTTATGCGCAAAATAAAGGTTACATTTCATTATATATAGTTATAAATAATAATTATAAGATTTTTGAGTATTTGAATATATAATTTTTCAAAGTAAAGTAATGATAAAATTAGAATTAATTTTATCTTGTAGTAAGAAATTATGTTATATATTATTTGTATATAAAATATGATGGCTATAAAAAACAAATAGTTTATCATATATTGTTAGTATTGAAGAATTGATAACCCTTTTCTTTCTCTTTAATCAATTTATAATAAATTTCATAATGAATTTCTTTATATTTATCATTTATCGCTAAAAAAAATTTCTACCGTTTATTCTAACTAAAAGTGCCTTAACAATGACCAATTTAGTTACTCGAGAAAATATACCGGTAAAATCTACACTTTTGTACTGTTTATAACCTTTTGCCACCAACTTATCACAACACCTTACACACTCCTATATGCAGAATGTTTAGGGTCAACGATTTTTTGACCCCACTACTATAATTATTCCTCGTTTTTCCATACGAACTTTTGACATTTCTAATTTACGTAAAAAACAAAATTATCTTCAATATACCCCACAAACTATAAAATTATAAAAATTCATTAATTTTTCACAATGAGCATTAAACCTTGTGTACTCAAGTTAACCAAAAATTTATGTTTACTTTAATTACGTTTTGTGATTAACTCATATTTTAATCAAAATCGATTTTGTATTTCTGGCCCAAATTTGGAGCCACCACGAAAATATCATCACACTTAGAACCCTAATTTCATGTTTTCCCCAAATCGATTTGAGATTTATTTTTTCTATGTTAACTCGAAACACTCTTATTGAAGTAGAAGTTTCAGGATGGGCTAATTATTAAATTTGGCTCTTGACGCACACACTCCCAAATTATTCCTAAAATACCACAAAATGTTTTGTTATAAAAGTACCACAAATTTTAAAAGCTTTGAAACTTCTAATTTAAACCTACCAAACTCCACCCCCTTCAAATTAAATTAAATCCTAAACTCTATTTAGTGAACCCAAATTCAAAAATTTAAATTATAAACCCTTAAAGCTCAATTTTAAAGAGAGATTTTTCGAAAATGCCATATTATTATGACAACTTACATGAAATGCCATAAAAGGGATTTATTACTTGAAATGCCAAAAACATGTGGCATTGTGTCATATGGTAAAAGACATGTGTACCCCTATGTTATTTGTCTCTGTTTATGACCCCAAAGAATAAATGTTTCAGAAGGATATGACATGCATTTAATGTGATTCAATGACATTTTATGTGAGTCAATGGCATTTAATGTGGTGGACAGAACTCGTGGTGGACAATTAGAATATGATGGACACCTTATAACGAAACAAAAGCTTGCGAATGAAGTTGAGAAGAATGCATATGTCGATGGTGGAAAAAATTGTTAGAATGTCATATTATGAAGATGTTGCCGAGAATGCCATAATGGTGTGGCATTGTGGTATGCGGTTCGTCGTAGACCACTTATCATGAGAAGATTTTCCAGGAACGGTGGATGACACTAATGATGGACAAGTTTTATATGTGGTTGATGGTGATGGAAAAGGAAAGAAAAAACATAAAATAGATTGTGCGCTTAACGAAGATGTATACGAGGAGAATGATAGTGAATATGACTCTCCCAATCACGACTTTGACTTCATGACGGAATGGATTAATACAAAATGATCAGCGTGGACAATTATTAAATGGACAACCAACCTGGGGACAACAAGCAGTAGGACAAGATTTTTCATCGAGTGGTGGACATGTTGAACTGAGTAGAACGCTTGAGTCAGATGGACCACGTAATGGACATGACGACGGAGGACATCCTGTCTAAGGAAAAAAACTGCAGGATGTTGTGGAAATGACATTGTGGTTGCTAGAAGGAACTTCGGCCTAGAATTCGACCATGGCCCTTGGTAATTTGCAAGAACCCTATTAGAACATTTTTTGTATGCTTTGGAAAAAGTAAGATGTAAAGCGAATTCGAAATTGTCCACATACCTTAGTGATGGACAAAATTTTAATATGATTGACAATATTGTGGATAGTTTATTTATATAATAACTCAGTTAAACAAAAAATTTCACAAATTTTCCTATGGACATGTTTCTGATAGACCACTTATTGAGTCGAAATTTACAACAACAAAAAAATAACAAGAAACTTTAAAATCGAGAAAAGACAATATAATTTAATAAACTACAAAAATCCAGACAGTTTCAATCTCTCCATTGTTGTTCATCTTCAGTTGAGATTTGACACATTCTCAGTAAAATTAACTGAAAAAATAGAATCAATAAACTACAAAAATCAATTAAGGAAGCTGGAATCTACAAATAAGTTGAGAAGATTAGAAATCTACCTGTTAGAAAAAATTGGGAAGCGAATTTATTGCTTCAACATACTGATTTGTTTCTTTAGGTTAAAGAGAGAGAGAGCTGATTCGTTTCTTTAGGTGCGAGAGAGAATGTTCAGAGGAAGGAGAGAGGAGATGTATCAATTAAAAGAGGATGCATTTTATTTAATGAGAAAAGAGAAATGCTGACAAATATTAATTATAAAAATGTGAGTGAAAGTTTTCAGCAAGGTTATATTTGTCATTATATATACTATGATATGGTATGTTAGATAATATATGGACATCATGGCATATGAGTTAATTTGGTGAATTTTTATGGTATAAGAGGTAATTTGTCCTTTAGAATATGAACTTCTTTTCGTAGTATTTCATGGAATTCCTCGTGAATTTATTAGTATCTCATAAAAGAATAATATAAGTCAAAACTTTATTAGGTAGGATCTGCATAAGAAATGAAAACATAAGACCATAACATAAAATGTAAGTTTATTTAAAACTAGCTTATATGTATGTATGTTTTAGTAAAACTGGTTTTAAACTAGCTTTATATATATATATATATATATATCTTATATATTAAATACGAAGTCGATTCGCTTAGGTGTCGCAACCATGTTTAATTTCAGAATTGAAAAGACTTTTAGGGTTTAATGAAATATCATTAGTACGATTATGCCATCTATTTTATCTATGTGTCGTGTTGACTGTACGTCTAATTTATTCTGAATTATATATATCGACAACTATTATGTTATGATTTGTTAGTTTTGTCTACATGGATTGATTACATTAATCTTTTTAATTTCGTTTATATATAGATAAATACGTACCTAAGATGTATTAGAATATTAACATATTATTTTTTTTCTGAAATATTCTATATGAAGCCTATAAATAGATCTTTCCCCTCTTCACAACATCACCATAGATTCTTCTCCAATTTTTTTAGGTTTTGTTTTTTGTTTTTTCCGTTTGGGTTTTATATTTATTGTTTTTATTTATGATTGATTTGTTTCTACCATAATTTTGGTCAAAACAATCATAAACGAGTTCAATTTCGTTTCCAATGCAAAAACAAACCAAAAATTTGATCCCCTCAATCGATCGTTACAGATCTTGTTTCCAAACTGTTTTTTGCATCGAATTTCGAATTGTTTAGTTTATGGTTGATCTGATTTATTATGAAGAAGAATTTCAATCATAATTTTTATTTTTATTTCACAATCGGGTTTTTTGTTTTTATTATAATTTATGTTAGTTCATATTATTAATTTACTTTTCTTTCTGATGGTACGTTATTATGACTGGAACAACTTAATCAAGTATGTATTTTGTTCTGTATTTTAATATCAGATCCGTTTTTAATTTGTTCGTACATAATCTGTGCAAAATTTGTGCAAATTCCGAGTCATGTGAACAAAACTCTTTACATAGAGTAATATCATGTGTACATTTCGGGTTTTATGAATAAAATTAATGATCTTTTTTATTTTTTCTTAAATTATTATTCTTTGTAAACTTTTTTGCAAATTTTTTGCATATGCGAATTAGGGTTTTATCACAGTTTTTTGTTTCGTACTAATTTTGTGCATATGAGAATTATGATTTTTTCGCAGTTTTCTGTTTCGTGAAAATTTTGTGCACATGCGAATTAGGGTGTTTTCCGTTTTAATTTTTTCGTGCATAACTTGTGCATAGGATTATTATTATCTGAAAATTTTGCTAAATTTTGAGTTCCTGTGAATAAAACTTTTCGCATAGAGTAATCATGTGCATATTTTGGGTTTTCTGAAGAAAAGTGATAATTTTTTTTTACTTTTCTTATATTATTATTCTTTGTAAATTTTTGTGCAACTTTTGTGCATATGCAAATTAGGGTTTTATAGCAATTTTCTGTTTCGTGCAAATTTTGTGCGCATTCGAATGTTTTTTCGCAGTTTTATGTTTCGTGAAAATTTTGTGCATATGTGAATGAAGGTGTTTTCCGTTTTTAATTTGTTCGTGCCTAATATGTACGTATAATTATTATTCTCTGCAAAATTCGTGCAAATATAACAAAGTTTAAAAATTTTTAAATTGTGAAATTTGTTAAGATTTATAAAAATAATGTATATATCGAAATATATTAAATAGTTTTTACTTTTTCAACTATGCATATATCGAAATTTTAATATTTTTAAATTATGAATTTTGTTAATCAATACAGCTTATAAGTTTATTAAATATCTTTACAAATATGTGACATTTTATTTTCTTCATTATTTTCTAATTTATTTTTATTTTGAAGTTTTAAATTTGTAACGTTAAAAGTATTTTGGTAAAATATTTATTTCATGTAATTACTAAAATGTATTGTATAAGAATTTCATTTATAATATTTGAAAGAAAAAATAAATCATATTTTAGAATATAATGAATTTATATTTAAATTTGAAATAATGTTTTTTTTTATTTTAATATTTATTTTTCCATAATAATTAATAACTTTAAAATTCTTAAACTATATATATATATATATATTAAAAAATACTTAAAAGTATAAATAATTTAAATATATAATTTATTTTTCAATCATCACGATATTTTAAAAAATAATAATAAAGAAAATAATATATATATATATATATATATATATATATATATACTACTTTTAAAAATCTTTGTAATGTTGAGAACTTTTAAATAAAAATAAATTAGAAAATAATGAAGAAAATAAAATATCACATAATAATAAATAATTTTAAAATTCTTAGTCTTACAAAGATTTTTTTAATCATCACGATGACTTTTAAATAAAGACTATAAATATATTTTTAATGTTTTATAATTAGGAAAATTTTAAATTTAGATATTATAATGTATCTGTCAAAATATTTAAAAAATTATTTTCTCAAATATCCACATATCAAAAATATAATATTTTAAAATTCTGAACTTTGTTAAGATTTATATATTATGTTGTATCTAACAAAAATTAAGGATACATATATCAAAATTTTAATGTTTTAAAAATTTTAAAATTTGTTAAGATTTATTTATTATAATGTATGTATCTAACTATCTTCGATATCTGTAAAAAAAATATTTTCTCAAATATGCATATATCGAGATTTTTATATTTTAAATTTCTGAAATTTTTAATATTTATATATTATGTTATATCTATCAAAAATAATCATGTGATATTATGTGACTTTCTATTTTTTCATATTACTTTGTGTAGGTTTACATAAAACCATATATACATCATTGAACATTATTGATATGACATTTTCGTTATAATTAGTGATTGGTCTTATGCAAACATCTATGATTGGTGTGTAATTAAATTTTTGTAATGTGTTTATTTCATTATGATTATATAGTTTATACGTTTTTTAGTATTCCATGTATATTTTTTGTAGGGTTTCGTGAATATAAAAATATATCATCTCATAATATTAATACAATTGGGTTTTATGTTTTTATAAAATTTTCACGTTAATATATGATCATGTATATCTTCTTTTCTCAAATCTCATAATAATTTTATTATTCCTATAGATTAACACGCTTTAAATTTGTATATTTTATATAATACCAATATAGATATTCTTATTTATACACAAATACGTAAAACATGCATAAATACATAATATTTATCTTAAATTTGTTTAGTTATGATCAGTATATCCGATAAATAATTTCCATATGTATAAAAATATAGTAGGGTAGTCAAGATAAGTTTAAAATAATATTGGACAGTAAGTTACTAATATATCATACATTTATTATGGTTGGATTAAATTTCTAGAACAATATATACACATTTATATTTTTATCTAAATTTTGATATAGTTATATATTAATATTATTATTATTATTTAATAATATTTTAATCGAATAATGTTAATACGTTATTACTTTGTGTTAATATCAACAACAAAGTGTGCAAATACATTAATTATAATTTTTAATACAAATATATTTAAAGTGTTTTTGCGCGGCCCAACAATCTAGTTAATAAGATAAAAGTACAGTAAAATCATCCCACAAGCATCTTAATAAGAAGTGAAATGATTCTATATGTTTTAGCAATCTTCGTATTATATAAAGTGAAAGGAGAATTTTGAGGCGGACCATCTTTTTTTTTGGTAAAAGATTTTCTACTTAAAAATTTATAGTACAACTAGATGTAGGTCTTTTACAAAATCTTAGAAATTAAGCCCAGATCCATTTCCAGAAAAACCCACATACCCAAAATTCACATAGAGTTAACCTAAACCAAGGGTTGGCCTAACCCTGATTAAATAAACTAACCACAGTTAAATCATTTAACCATGATTAGGTTAAATACATGCAACCTAAGAAAACCCTAGATTGCGTCGTCGACCTCATGCTGCGAACGCCGACCGGATCTGCCACTCCAGCGGACCATCTTTTCTCCATATGTTTTCACATGCATGATCACAACGTTTAAATTTTCTTTTGCAAATCCGTTTACATCGTGATACAACTTTTTTACGGAAACATTCTCAGCAGGATATGATGTAATCTAACTACGGCGATTTCAAAATTCTTTCTACAAAACTCAATCTGTTTTCTCATGATTGGACCATTGAACTGCGTACGGATACTCTTAAGATGATTCATTGCATCCTTCACTTGTATTCTTGCTTTCCATAACTGATAAGGTTTACAAGAAAGAAAGAAAAATCATTAGTATTGGAGCAAATGACAGTTTCTCAACAATCTTCGTTGGATTAAGATTTATTTTATTTTTATAATGTACAAAAAATTTGAGGTTATGTACTCAATATATCTTCATTTTTATTAGGGCTTGGTACTTTTTTTCGTCAAAGAGGGTTTGCTACCTAAAGAATACATTTCTTTTACAGAATTAATAGTTGGTATACAAACTCAATTTTTCTGTGATCAAACTATTTTGAAGACAACTTAAAAACCAGATTAAACAAAATAAAATATAGATTAGATGTCTATAAATAAAGTTTCTAACTCATAAGTGTCTCAAAATTTTATTTTTATTGTTGCACTTTTGGATCTAATGTATAATTTTATAAATAATTTAATTTTTTAAATAAATTGAGTAATATATGTCTAATTTTACAAATATAAAATTCTTATATATGCAAACAAAATCAGGTGTTTTTGAATATATATAAGTTCAATATCATTACGAGTATAAGATCAAACTACAATGAAATGTAAAATATAAAGATAACAATTAAATATAATATAATTGATCATCTAACAAGAAGTAAGTGACCTAGGGCTTGTCATCTATGTTACCGTGTTACTAGAATAGAGATCGAACTTGGTCACTGGCTATACAAGATCAGCTCATTATGATATAGAGGTTATTGTGACAAAAAATTGACTATCTAAATTTCTTTATTCAAGTATGAATAATTTCATTAAATAAATAAATAAAGATTAGAAATAAATATATTGAAATTAAAGATATCTTTTTATTAAAAAAAAACTAAAAAGTGAAATTACCACATTATCATTGCCTAATTCTTTTCTTTTAAAATATTTATAATCACACCAACACTTGTAAACTTTCCATAATCATGTTGCGAATTTTTAAAATTAACCCAAAACGTCAAAGTGAATGATTTAGGTTATCGATTTCTTAAAAATAAAATGTATTTTGTTTAAATTTTGAAAGAAAACGTAGATCGTGTCTTTCAGCCATTCAATTATAAAGTAAATAAAAGTTTTGACCTAAATCGTAAACATCAATAAGAAGATACCAAGAAGAAATGCTTACATATGTTATACTACTTCTGTTTCTTAATATTTGATTTTCTAGAGTTTTCACAAATATTAATAAGCAATAGTTATGTTGTTTGTTTCTCTCTGGTTAGCTCATTTTAATAATATTTTATAAATTTCAATGCTTTAAAAATAATAATATTACGCATAATTAAATTAATTATATCAAAATTATAAATTGTCTTTAAAAACGTGTGTAATGATTGTTTCTAACTAAAAAGTGTGATTGATTATTTTTAAGAAAAAAACATTAACTAAAAAGCAAAAAATCAAGTTTTGTGAAACTAAAAATAAAAATTAAAAAGTCAAGTATTATGAAACATAAAGAGTATATAACATTATTGCAGCTATAAGCACGCCACCGAGGTCGTATGCCCCTTTAAATAGTGGATCTTTCTCGAGAAGAGTGGTGCAAAAAGCTACATAGTCGTCTCCCTACAAAGGTTTTTGACAACTTAAGTTGGAATTGCGTTTGCTAATGGACATAACACTAACAACAACAAAAACAATGTGAAAAAATTCATGTGTTTAATTTGAATTGTGGTCATATTAAAAAGAAAAATGGTGTCTATTGTCTTCTTATATGTTTTCAAACATTTTTTTAAAAATGAAGGCTAAAAATAGTAATAATAAATACATGGATGAGAATTCTCCCCCCTCCCCTCTCTCCTATAAATTAGGAAATTTTATCACTATAAAAAAAACACGGTCAAGCTGACAGACATAACTATCACGAATCTGTCAAAATTTGGCTTTCTTGACAGAAAACTGACGGTTATCATCCGTCAGTATTAGGTCATCAGTAATCCCGTCAGTATTCCTGATGGAAATACTGAAAGGTAAATTATGACTGACTACCCGTCAATAACTAAGCCGTGAGTAATCTGTCAGCAATCATTCGTTAGTATGTCCGTCACGAATACTAATGGATTCTTGACGGGTTTTCTGAAGGAAACTTACGGATTGATGATGTTCGTCAGTAATATCCGTCTATAATACTGACAGATTACTGATGGATCATGATTTTTTAAAAATAAAAATATATATTAATCAAATAATAAATTATTATTTATTAATTATTAATTAATAAATAATTAAAATATTTAATTAAAATTCTAAATTAATTCATAAAATTAAAATTCCAAAATATTTACAAAAACAAAAAATATTCATAAAATCTGATATATACGGTAAATGTCTAAAACGAACTCTAAACTATTGCGGCGATAGTTGTCCAAACTGCTGGTTCATATGCGCGATGAACTCGTCCATCTGAGTCTTCATCTGGGCTTGCATCTGAGCCTGCATCTCATATTGACGGGCTTCGAGCCGAGCTTGGATATGAGCTTCTCACTCCCGTTGCCCGTCCTGCATCGCATCCATCTTCTGTTGCATATTCTCTAAACCCCGTCCTTCCGCCTCAGCTACTCGTCTCGGTATGGATCCCTCGATTGGGAGGATCCCGGGAAACATTATGAGGTCATGTTCCCCAAACCCGAACATGTGCACATTTTGTTTCTTCGTAGCCTGCAAAAAAAAAAAAAAAAACAAAGCATTAGCTAAGACATTGTTGTACATACCTGAGATATAATCGCATACTAGGTATCCAGCGGGAGGTCACCACCATCAGTAGACTCCTGAGATGTCCGCTCTTCCATTAGCTTCCCTTGTCGTCTCCACAACCTCTAGAACAAGAGAATCTTGTACCTGACCCGTCTTCCTGTTCGTATCGATGTCCTCCATAAGCTCGATGGGCGTCGGTGGATGGCCAGTCTCACACGTCTGTTTTAAAATGAGAATCAAAATTAGATTCAATTATTGATTCAAGTATTACTTTTGGTATATTTAAAAATATTTCATACCATCTCAACGGCTGGAGTTACCGCACTCTTGGAACCAGTATTGGTAGTCGAGATCACCATCTCGTGGACTATACCGGTTCTGCTTGTTGGTCTTCGTCTTCTGTTTGGTATTTTCTTCCTCTCAATATTTTATGAATTCCTCCAAGACTTCATCAGGCATCCCCGTGTGCCTCTTTACCGTCGTCTTCCACGCATAGACGAGGTTGGTGTAAGTCCTGGCCACTCGTGCATAGAACTCCTTCTTGACAATCGACGTCATATGGGGGTTCCGAGTTGAACTTGAGTTATAATATTTTAAATTTTAAATTTAGTAACTACATTTGTGAAATTGGTTGGTAATTTCAATAATCTAATTCTTACCGCCAAATAGTATAACCAGTACTCCTGGTCCTCGCTTTGCATATCCCTAAATGTAGGGTGATATCTTTGCTTTTTGATGCGTTCTAGCATAAATTTAGCTTGCATTTTAGGTTGTTTAGCTTGCATTTAAGTCTATAAAAGGTTACATCTTGCACATTACATATTTCAGGTGTTTAAGGAGTATGGAGCCAAACCAGAGTCAAAACCGACGAGAAAGGATCAAAAAGGAGCAAAAAAAAGTATTAGGAAGATTTATCAGCCAGGTTGTATCAGTTGCTTTGACCGATACAACCCATGAAGAAAGCCTATCGAGTGAAAGTAATCAGTACACATTAACTGATATGCTGGTATCGACCAGTGTGTACCGACTGAAGTGATTAATACAATTTATGAAGAAGAAGCACCGATAGAGATTGACCGATACACATTCATGAACCGATATGCTGGTATCGGCCAATGTGTATCGGTTTATGGTGACCGATTCTGACTGATAATTATAAATATTTATATTTAATAAAACATTAATTAAAATTAATATTATTAATAAATTTGATAATAATAATTAAAAATCATAATAAATCTTATAAATAAAATTTTAAATTTTCATTATTATAAGTATTTATAATTATTTTTTTGTTGAAATGTTAAATTTATTGAAAAAAAGAATAAGGAGTTATTTACAAATGAATAAGATTCTAAACTTGAAAAAGAAACGGGATAAAATCGGCAGTAGCAGTAGAACCATAGGTGTGGAGTGTGTTCATGTGTGCCTCATTAAAACCCAACACTAGAAAAACCCTGTGAGAAAAATCTAGCATTGGGAAAAAGAGTACAACACCACGAGCACCACCTTTGGCCAAAAAACACGAGAGAGTGAGTGTTATGGATGTAGTGCATTCCATCGTTGTCCTAGTCGTGAGAGTGACGTGTCTGGTAAGAGATGGAGACTAGTGATGCGGTCACGCAGTGTCCGGATAATCGTCTGCTTGATGTGTGCGGCTGATTGTGGCTGTTTCCATGATGACGACTATTGCGTTCACGCCATATGTGATACACCACGTCTTGAAAGCATAGTCGTAGTAACGTCCGGTCGATCAAAGAGAAGGAAGATTGGCATAGGGATGCAAGGGTTGAAGTCCAATCAGGATTCAGTCGTTGTTGCAAAATGTTGGCTGTCAGCTCAGACCATACTGTAAATGAGTAGGGACATGCAAAGAACAGATGATCACGGGACTCATCCGGTTCCCCTCATAAAGGGCAAGGTTGGTAGACTCCCAAGCGCGCATCCGACGTCCAGTTTGTAACCTGTTCAAAACAGCGAGCCAAGAAATGAAAGAAAACCGCGGAATAGACTGAGGAAACCAGATAGTAGAAGATCATGGTTGCTTAGGATAAGAAGGGCTTAGTTGTGACCATGTTTGAGAGGAGGAGTAGCTCGGCCTGTAATTGTTTTGTCCATGTATCCACAGTATGATGTCTGGACTTGCGGTTGTGGTTGGTGTAGGTAATGTAACTATCTTGTCGCGAAGGTTCCGTAAAGCTGGAATGCGTGTTCGAAGAACACGCCATCCCTGAGCATTTGCGGAATCGGCAACCGTTGAATGTCGGGCAATACCTAGCTCTCGAATTCCCCTTTCACATGCAAGATTATACAAAGGCCCCAAGGTTTTCCAATTCTCAAACCAGAATGAAGTACGATTACCGTTACCGATGTTGAAATGGAGGAAGTTTGCCACTAATGTCCGCGCTTGAAGTAGTTTTTTCCAGAGCCAAGATTCATTTGACGTGAGTGGCACATCCCAGAAAGTTGAATCTCTAATCATGTAATGTTGAATCCAAGAAGCCCATAATGACCGCTTTCCAGAGATTAGATTCCAGATTATTGAAAAAGAGAATACCATTGCTGTGTCTTGGAATGACCGAATTGCCCAAACCACCCGCATCTTTCGGAGTGCAAACATCAACCCAGGCCAGCTTAGACATATGATGATTGGTAGGTGAGCCAGACCACAAAAAATTACTGCACATACTATTTATCTCACAAATGCAAGATTTTGGTAGTCTGACAGCCGATTGCCAGAAATTGACGGTGCTAATGATCACTGATTTGATAAGCCGCAAATGACCTGCATAGGAAAGAAACTTAGATGCCCAAGAGGACATACGTAACCTGAGGCGGTCCAGGAGAGGAGCATAGTCACTACGTTAGAGCTTCCGGGTAGTGAGCGGTAGCCCTAGGTAGCGAATTGGGAGTTCTTCTTGCTGAAGTCCGAGATGTGTAATTAGAGCCAACATTTCCGTTGAAGGTTGTGGCGGGAGAAATATAGAGGACTTGGCGATATTGAGATTTAGACCCGAGGCTTGCCCGAAACTTCCCATTACATCCATAATGCCCATAAGCGAGTCCGGTGATCCATCAGAGAACACCAGAATATCATCAGCAAAACACAAGTGGGTGAGACCTATTTGGCTACAGCGAGGGTGGAAGCCGAAATGACCGTAGGAGGCCGCTGCATTCAGAAATTTAGACAACACATTATTCACAATAACATATAGATAAGGAGAGAGCGCACAACCCTGACGAAGGCCTCTCAAGCTGGAGAAATAGCCTGCAAGCTCCCCATTGACGGAAACTGAGAAAGTAGCAGTAGAGATACACAAGTGTATCCATCTAATTAATAGTGACGGCAATCACATAGCCTGTAAAACAGATAGAAAGAAATTCCAATCAACAGAGTCAAAAGCCTTAGCAATATCTAATTTTAAAGTAGAGCGAGGAGAAATAGAGTGTTTGTGATAGTCCTTGACTATCTCTGTCGCGAGCATGACGTTCTCTAAAAGAAGACGTCCTTTTACAAATGCACTCTGATTTGGCTCTATTGCCTCAGGAAGGAGCTGCTTTAGTCTGTTGGCTAGAATCTTGGATATGACTTTATAAACAATGTTGTAGCAGGATATGGGGCAGTAATCAGTAATCGACTGTGGGTCATCGCCTTTCGGGATGAGTGTCAGTAACGTTGAATTAACACCACGAGGCATATGACCGTAGAGGAATAATGATTAGACAGCAACAATCACATCGGGGCCGACAATAGACCATGCTGTTTTGAAAAATTCGGTTGTGTAACCGTCTGGTCCTGGCGCCTTGTTATGAGGCATTGAGAAGATTGCCTCTTTAATCTCACCTGGAAGTACCTGCAAGCATAAAAGGTCAGCATCAGTAGATGAACAATGGTAAGAGATAAGAGACTCTAGTAAAGGTTAAGGAAGCGGATTTAGAGGCGGTTGGGCTTGGATGAAGTGCTGAAAGTGCGCGGCTGCAGTGGCTTTGATCTCGGCCGAGTCTGTGATATACGCTCCTGATTGGAGACGCAAACGTTTGATAGCATTCTTGGAAGCCCTTGTATTGGCAACTCGGTGAAAGTAACTAGTATTTTGGTCGCCTTCGCAGAGCCATGTGATGCGGGAGCGTTGTTTGAAGAAGAGTTCCTCAGCTCGAGCTAGATGAGCCCAATCACGTGATGCTTCGTTAACGGCTTATTGGTTACGTGTGGACGGGTGATGGAAAGCCTGGTCATGGCATTGGCAAAGGTGAGTATATGCCTCTCGTGCTTGGGTCGGAAGATGGCCAAAGGCCATGCGATTTAATTGACGAAGTAGGGCTTCAGAGTTTTGAGCTTGGTATGGAGTAGGCGAAGAGCCATGCATGAATGGTGTAACGGTGGTGAGGCTGACCAATATGCGTCCACGACCTGCAAGAAAGAAAGATGAGTAGTTAGGTAGGTGTTAAATTTAAAGGGCTTACGAGTCGGGGATGATGGAGTTTCGAGATGGATGACGGCTCGAGCGTGATCAGAGATGCCATTCGCCTCGAACACCGTATAGGAGTGTGGAAAACTGGTGGTCCAAATATCATCAACTAGCACCCGATCTAGCTTTTTCCCAATGGGCCAGCCCTCACGATGGTTTGACCAAGTGAAACGAGCGCCAATATAGTTGAGATCTGTGAGATCACAACAAGTTACGAAGTCCTGAAAATGCAACATTCCCGAATGGGGCAAATGCCGACGAGGGTTTGAATGTTCCGAGTGAGATAAAATCTCATTGAAGTCCCCAAGAAGAATCCAAGGAAATGGCATAGAACCACATAGGCGACGACTCTCACGTAAGTCACGCCATAGATCCATGCGATCTACCTAGAAATTGGAAGCATAAACGCAAGAGATTAAGACAGTAGGACCATTTTCAAGAGTAACTAAAACCGTAATAAGCTGAGAGGAGGTAAGAATAGGTGTGACTTCAACACCAGGTTTCCAGCAAACCCAGATGCGACCTAGACGGTGCATATCATAATTATTTATCGCTCTCCATCTAGGAAGAGCGGCCTGCAAAACACGAGTAAAATTGTCAGCTTGAACTCTTGTTTCAAGAAGACAACCAAATTGAGGAGAGGTAGATAAAAGCCATTGGTTAACGACTTTATGTTTTCGAGATTGATTAAAACCCCGGGTATTCCAAGCGAAGTGCGACATATCATTATAGTCTCCGAGCGGAGACTTGTGATTTGGTTTTGGGGCCCAACGGTTTCGTAGTGTTTTGGAGCGTGACGGTTGAGTGCTGGTCGGTTTGGTTTTGGTACACGTGTTATAGCGCAAGTGAGTAGCTACATCCTTTGATGGTAGAGGTTCCGAGTCAGAATTAATAATAATAATATAATTATTAACATAGTAATTACAATTAATAATAATAATAATTAAATTTGAAATTGATAATTATTTTAAAATTTAATTTTAATTCTTAACCCTACAATATATCTTAAACCCTAAAATACACATTTTTATAAAAACACATAACTAATCAAAAATCATTATCATTTTACATTCAAACCAATTATCAAACCCTAAACTCTAACATTAACCGTAAACCCTAAAATACACATTTTCATAAAAACACATAACTAATCAAAAATCAATATCATTTTACATTGAAAACAATTATCAAACCTTTCACCCTAACATTAACCCTAAACCCAAAAATAATTTTTTTTTAACAACACACAACTAAATCAATCTCTAAACACAAACATAATCCTTATTTCTAAACAAAAACAACATTCAAAACACAAATCAAGCCCTAAACAACATTCAAAATCCAATTTTCTTAAAATCCCTAAAACTCAAACATATACCAAAATCAAACATAAATCTACTTAAAAAAAAACATCAAACTAACCCTGGATCACCCATGGCTAAGTTGTAGATGTGATTTGATGAAGATAGGTTGAAGATTTGGCCGGAAAAATCCTAAAACCGCCGGAAAATCGCCTTTTTTGTTCCGCCAATGAAATGAGAAAGAAGAAGATTCTGGAAAGTTTTGATACTTCATTCCTGACGAATGGATCCGCCAGGAATCCGTAGGGAATGAAAAAAATTGAATTTTCATTTGGTTTTCAATTTTTTGGAATTGAAAGGCGCCAAGATACAGTAAATACTTACAGATTACTGACAGATTCCTAACAGAAAAAACCCTACATCCGTCAGAAATTTGTCAGGAATTAAAAAATAAGGTTTAGGGTTTGGTTTACGGTTTTGTTCCTAATTATAAATGTTACATATTAACATGAATTATTATGAATTCATGTCCATATAGTGTTAGTAATTACATTCAAATGAAAATTCGTATATGTACGTCTTGCATTTTCAAACTTTGGGGTTTAAGGTCATATATTGTGATACGTATGAAGCCACTCATCCACCTGTCATCTACCAATACAAAAGAAGGGCTAA
>OVBE01009102.1:623-16407 GCA_900406425.1 Iberis pinnata | reverse complement strand
TGTGTATCTCCTGGTGGACTTTGTAGCGGACTAGCTGTTTTTTGGGATTCTTCTGTATCTGTTGTTTTCAATTTCCTTTTTGCAAGAATCATGGATTGTTTAATAAATAAAGATGGCTTTTCCTATTATGTTTCCTTTGTATATGGCAACCCCAATTGCAATTACAGACATCTTGTTTGGGAACAACTTCAGCGAATTAGTATTAACATATCTGGTCCTTAGCTTCTTTGTGGCGATTTCAATGAAATATTATCGTCGGAAGAGAAAATAGGAGGTCAGAAAAGAAGCTTACGTTCCCTTGCAGGTTTTTGAACCATGACATTGGTTTGTTGGCTCTCTGATATACCATATTCGGGCAACAATATGACATGGGTGGGACATCTTAGAGGCTATACGGTCCAATGATACCTAGATCGTGCAATGGCTAACATATAATGGAAAGCAATATTCCCTGCTTCCGAAATCAAATTCCTAGATATGCTTGAATCTGATCATAGACCAGCGATTATTTCTATCTCTGCATCTTTTGAAATTTGCAAGCGCCAATTCAAGTTTGATGCTCCTTTTTGTGATGAGCTTGACTTCTTTGATTTCATCAAAGAGCATTGCCTATCAACTCCGATAGAAACATCCTTTATTAATAGATTAAAATCATGTCGTTAGGCTATCTCACTATGAAAACGAGAAAAAATATGAATGCAAAACAAAGCATTACACTTCTTCGCCAACATATTGATTCTAGTAAGTATGATATTAATGTTTCCTCACAACATCTCTCTGAATTACATTCAAGGCTCTATGCTGAATATCGTAAAGAAAAGTTATATTGGAAGACCAATTCGCATAATAAATGGCTGAAGAATGAAGATCGTAACACGACATTCTTTCACGCCACATACCTGTAAATATGACTATGTACTTCAATTACATTAAAAACACAACTTTATCATCATAAGAATTTTCCTTCCTTCATTATTATACACATACAATTCTTCTGCTTCTTTCAAATATGTTGTGTGGTTGATGTTATTTCTTTAATTTGAAAATTAAGTGTTTTTTCTAGATAACTAGTGAAAGATTATGCTGCAGATTTTTAAGAGAAAGGTTTGAACATTACTTTAGAAGAACTTATATGCTTCTGTATCGAAATGCTAGACGAAGTTATGTGAATATGTTAACACTTTTATAGAGTTAAAGAATTTGTCCCTTCTCAAGAAGCAAGATGCAGATTTAAGGTTCTTAGTTCATGAAATGTAATGTTATTGCTTCTTCTTGTGCTTCTTCTTAGTTCTTGTAATTTTTCCCTATCTTGTCTGTCGCCATGTTCTTGTTGAAGATGGTAACACATTGTTTTATCGAAGTGTTGGTTCTTATTTGAGCTTTGGTTTTAATGGCTCATGTTTGGATTTAAATTATGAGAATTTTGATTATAAATAACAATATAATCTTTTTTAAGTGTTGTTGCTTTACCAAACTAGTAGTAAGTTTGATTTTCTTTTTGTCTTTCTTCTTCTTGTTTATCAAATTAAGTCAATTTGAATCAGTTTTTGTGTTTCTTCTTGTTTTTTCCAATCATTTACACACACACACATACATATATATATATATATATATATATATATATATAGACATATGCTTATGGGTTTGATTTATAATTTGATTTGAACCTCGGTTTTTTATGAAGGAATTTGTCTTTATGTTGTTTCACTCGTTTTGCGATCTCTAACACTAGTTTATCGATAGGAGATTAAATTTTGGGTAATATTTGATTTTTGATTTAGCTGCTTGAATTTTGTATTTTTACATTTATAGGTACTACTCTATGTACGGTCATGTGGAGAAATTAGCAGAAAATATAAGGAAAGGAGCAGCTTCTATTGAAGGTGCTGAAGCCAAACTGTGGCAGGTTAATTGCTTATTACTTAGTTCTCTAATACTCTTGATAAGCCACTTTCTTCTCTAGTACAAGTGACTTTATGTTCCAGTGAGTAACCACAGTTCCTTAACGCTTGGATTTGAGTCTAAAAGTAGATTGGATATTTGGAATAAAACTGAAGCAATACGGTAGGGTAATTTTTAGTCTTATTCCATGCTTATCTTTGGTCTCTTTGAATGCTTGTTTTCATGGTCTATGTTGAACTCTGCTTCTTACTTGATCATTAGATTTTTGCATTTTAAGGCTTTCAAATTATTTGATATGCTAAATGCTTGTTTTTCTGCAATCATCATTTTCATTGATTCTATATGTTTCTTAATTTGGTTGTTCTTTATGTTTGCGCCAACGATGAATGATGTTTATCGCAAAGTTGCACTGGTGCTCAATGCCTCACAGAGATTTAGTTAAACCTAAGACTTGAAGCAGCAAGAAATGAGGGAAACGAACAGAAAAATCAAAAGCGTCACACCCAAATTTAGGTATTGTTAGCCGATTATTTATTTTTCAAATGTCGCATGTGATTTTTATCAAATCAATTTAATAGAAACTTAATTTTGTTTGGAAAAATAATGTTATTCCCGCTCTAGTTTCATGAAAAATTGGATAATTTTTAGGATTTCCCTCTTATNTCAAATGTCGCATGTGATTTTTATCAAATCAATTTAATAGAAACTTAATTTTGTTTGGCAAAATAATGTTATTCCCGCTCTAGTTTCATGAAAAATTGGATAATTTTTAGGATTTCCCTCTTATTTTTAATACCCTAAGTCTCACACCATCTATATAAAGAATATAATAGTCGCCTAACCTTCAAATTGTAGAAACCAGTTTTTCTTGTCTTTCTTAATAAAAGAAAAAATTCTATCATTCTTTGAAGTTTTCGTCTATATGTTAATCACTTATTTCTTCACGATAGAAACAACGATCTGTTGATTTGTCTCATTTTTCATTTGAGGTAGAAAAGTAAATTTATTTCTTTTTTAATTTTCTAGTTTTCTTACTGCGTACAAATCATCTTATGTAAGATCTGTTTTATGATCCTTTTGACGTCTTATGTATGATCTATGTTTTTATGATCCTTTTAAGACTCTAGTTTGTTGTGTTTTTAAGAAACAATTTAACTATCTTCTGAAATTGGTTTTGTGAGTTAATTATTCCAGTAAGTCTTGTAATGTGAGAGAAACCCCTTGTTAAGTGAAAACCAAGGACCCTCTGTATTGAAACGAAGCTTATATCACATCTGATATAGATCAGATATTTGCAAAGGAACCATATAAATACATACTTTTTCTATTGTTTATTCAATTATATTGTTTACAATGATATGATTTTCTGGTAATGTGATTTATAAAGAATTTTTGGAATAGTGGAAGACAAATCTCTTAGACTTTTTTTCTAGTTTTTATTTTTAATCTCTCTCTCTCTCTCTCTCTCTCTCTCTCTCTCTCTCTCTCGGTTTTGTAGATGCGTCCACCGATCAGAGAAAACTTGTACGTTTAAGGACAACTCTCCCAAAATGATGGTTTTTAATTTGCTGGTTCTCAAAGAGCTGTCTCTCCTAGACTTGCAAATACACCAGTTGTAAACCCTGAACAAAATGAAGATAGGAAGAATTTGTTCCCATTGCACATGATTTTCGAGTGCTCCACCCGTCTTGAAGGAATGGAGCTAAATGGTATCATTTTTCCGCTGAACAAACAATGTACAATGTTAAAATCTAAATACATGTGATTTCATTTCGTATGTAACATGTTCAAATACAATACTTAAGTATCAACTTGTGTTAGTAAGATCATTGAAAGTTGTTCTAGAAGACCATGGTATAGCTGGAGAAAAGTGCCACCTCATTACAGATGAATATGGTTCTCAACATTTAAGGATTGATTCCATGTTTTACAAAATGCATTTAAATTGTTAGATCAATGTACAATGTTAAAATCTAAATACACGTGGTTTCATTTCATATGTAACATGTTCAAATACAATACTTAAGTATCAACTTGTGTTAGTAAGATCATTGAAAGTTGTTTTAGAAGACCATGGTATAGCTGGAGAAAAGTACCACCTCATAACAGATGAGCATGGTTCTCAACATTTAAGGTTTGATTCTATGTTTTACAAAATGCATTTAAATTGTTAGATCAATGCAAAGCCCTAAAAGATAGAGCTTTAGCGTAAACCTATCGTCAGACTAGTTTGTGAAGGTAGTTGAATTGATTTGGGGTAAATTTCCAAAATTCCTTGACATATATTATTAAGTGTTACATTTTTTAAAGGTTGCATTTTAAAGTGTTTGAACTACTTAAAATTATAGATTTTCGCTCACTTTCCATCATTAAATTCTCTTTCAGTAAACCTTAGTAAAGCCTATGACAATGACGTTAGTACTGGATCATAGCCTTTCACATCAGTAAGAGCTTTGAAGATTACTTACCTGACATTTTTAGCATCATATTTAAACGATTTTGGCTTGGACCCAATTTTCTTGAACTTCATCTTCTTTCTCTTTAACAAGTAGTTACAACTAAACAATTTATGTTTTACTAAGCTTACTATTAGTAATTTTCTGTCTCAAATATTTATATATTTAAAATTTTATTGCAGACTAAGTTAGAGTGGGATGTCTCAATTGATAACTTGGTTAAAATCAATTTTGAAAAACTTGCTAAAATTCGTCTCAAGGGAATGGTTAGTCTTGCAAAGTCTAACAATGTAAACTTGATTGGATTATTTTTCAAATCTGGAAGGTAATGACCGACTATTGGAAAACATCAAAAACCATAGAGGAAAGTAAAAAAGCTTGTTCTGCATAACTTTTTGATCGTGACAATTTGGGTCCACATTGTCACATATCAGGTTCTCGTTCTTATGTCAAAGTTCAAGATGTATTATTAAAGGAAATTTTCTCTTTACTTTACATACTAATTACATTTTCTTTTTAACTTTTGATTATATTTGTAACTATATTGTAATGTATTATTTGTAGAAAGCAAATAACATGGATTCTTCTTTTATTGATGTGATGGAAAAACACACCTAAAATCGGATGGAACATACATAGATGAAAGAGCAAAATTAATTTCTGAAAAGTATGATCAACATGTGCAAGAGTACTTGTCACATATGGAGTGTATGGAAGAAAAGAATTTGACAGGAGATAAGCTTACCCAACAAGAAAAAATGAAATCTACAAAAAGGTATTATTTAGTATTATATAATTGTGTACTCACTTCAATTTGATAGTTCACAAAAGATGGTATACTCAGTACTTGTTTCTTGTGTCTTTGGACTTAACTTAGGCTTTGTTTTCTTGTTTTGACGAACTATATGTAATCGTTGATTTTTTAGGTTGTGTTTCATGTGTCTCTATTTTCATATTGTTCTATGTTTGTGTAATGGTTGATTGGTTATTTGGGGTTCTCACTTTGTGTTATTTTGTCTTTGATGTTGTTAGTATATATAGTTCTAAGTTACTAGCTTTTATACAGGTTGTTGGAATGTCAAAACAAGGTTGTGTGTTTGGACTTGGATCAATTCAAAGTGATATTTCTATATCTTTAGATGCTCCAACAAATTTACCAACCTCAAACGAAGTTGACATACTAATTCGCCGAATTGGAGAAATGGACATCAAACTGAAAATAAGCCAAGAAGAAAATCTGCTTCTCAAACAACGTCTTGAAGTTATCGAGACTTCTCCACAAATTCTCAAGAAGTTTAATATGTTTGTTTGTGTTTTAAAGTTTAGTTTAAGTTTGATAATGCTATTTGTTAGGATTTTATTTTCCTTTTAGACGTTATATTTTAATTCATTATTTTTGGTTTATATAATATTACGTGCTCTTAAAAATATTTATATTAATATTATTTTTATCCAAAGAAAATTAAATTAAATAAAATAAATTATTCAATTATATTAACAACTTTTTATGGTCACAAAATATTAGTTAGTAATTGTGACACATGCTACGAAATTTTGTGACACATATTGTTACGATTAGATACACTATTTTTTGTTATAATTGGTGAAAGTTTTAAGACTTTATGATTTTCCGAAAGTGTAACAATTTGATGCATTATTAGTGAGTATTTTAATTGTGACGGACAACCATTGATATTTTAGTCATTAGTAGTGACTATTTTGATACTATACTTTTGTCACCACAAGTGACATATTTGAAATGTTATTATAGTCACGACAAATGACGATTATAAGACGATTATTATAGTCTGTATGTGATACAAATTTGTTACTATTATGAACCGTAATAGTTTAAGACAAAATCGTTACTAAATAATTCGTCACAAATTATGTTAGTTACGACAAAATTTTTGTGACACACGTATTGTGACAATTCAAAAACCATAACAATTTTTTATTGTGACGAAAAAGTTATTATTGTGACAAAAAATTTGTCTCAATATGTTTAATTTCTTGTAGTGCGCACTCTTTGGAATCGGTAGCACTAAGGCACCTGGTCCGGATGGGTTTACAGCTCTGTTTTTTCAAAAATATTGGACTCTTGTCTGGTCTAATTTGATTGAGGTTGTTCAACACTTTTTCAACATGGCATCTTACCATTTGGTTCCAATCACTCGAAAATCTGTCTTACTCCAAAAATTGCAAATCCGAACACCATTCAAGATTTTAGGCCAATCAGTCTTTGTAATATCATCTACAAAGTGATTTCAAATATACTGCTTGGGAGATTAAAACCGCTCATGTCCATCCTAGTCTCAGAACATCAGGCCGCTTACACCCCTGCCCGATTTATTAATGATAACGTTTTTATCGCACATGAAGATTTTCATGCTTTGAAATCTCATCGTAAATCAAATGAGTTTATGGCTGTTAAGACAAATGTCAGCAAAGAATACGATAGATTATAATGGATATCTTGCGTATTTTCTTGGAAAGAAAAAGGTTTCATCAAACATGGATTGAACGTATTATGCATTGTGTAAGCTCTGTGTCATATTCAGTCTTAGTTAATGGGAGTCCTTATCATCACTTCCAACCGCAACATGGACTCCGCCAAGGTGATCCTCTCTCACCATATCTCTTTAGCTAGTGATTCTCTTAGCACTATGATTTCAGAAGCTCAGACTGCATAACGACTACAATGTCTTCACATAAGCAAGGGTGGTCCTTCATTTCTCACGTAATTTTTGCTGATGATTCTTTGTTCTTCGTCAAAGCTGATCAGTTGAATTTTGCACTCTGTTACACATCGTCCGCCTTTATGAACAAGCGTCTGGCCAGGTTATAAACCTAGCCAAATACACTATTACTTTTGGTTCAAATGTATTTTTTCATACCTGGCATTCTATCAAATGTTTGCTCGGAATCTCAACAGTTGGCATAGGTGGCAAATATGTAGGACTTTTCGAACAATTTTCTCATAACCTTACAACAATGTTTCATTACATCAGTGAGAGAGTCAACCGTAAACTAACGAATTGGCAATCGGTTCCTATAAACAGCTGCAAAGAAACTCTCATTAAATTGGTAGAATTATCGATGTCTATTTATTCAATGAACCTTTTCCAATTGCCTTTAACTATTTGCAACGAGATTGATGCTATGATAGCTCGGGACCTGAATGATGACTAACACATACCAATCTCGAATGATCTGGCTTTGTCCTCCTACATCGATTCGCAAGACCACTCCTTGATACGATGTCTCTATCTTGCTTCCACTCCTACTTCTGACTCCTACTTTTGGCGCTTCACCAGAGATGACATTTACTTTGTACGATCGGGGTATCATACATCTTCAACGTTGGATTTAAACAATTCAACTGATTGTCCTAACATTTCCATCCCTTCTTAATTATCTAATTGTTAGTGTCAAAACCCCCTCAGCAGGATCTTGCTTCAACTAGTGTCATTTTTCGGATAACAGCTCAACATGTACTAAGGCGCAAGAGAATTTACCTAGTAGATCTCTACCTAGGCGTGAAAAGTGAGCGATGAAATACTCAAGTTGTAGACGACTTGAGGAGAAGGTGAACACGAGGAGAGCAGCCGCCCTGGACCTCGTGCCGAAAATGATGGGAGTTTCGACACTCGCCCTGGCCGCAGGATGCGACGACGAGCTTCTACTCCGGGAGCGAAGCGCTAGTTGTCTCGACATGGCGGGAGGACCGATATGGGAGAAAAATTAGAAGAAGGAAAGAAGAAAGGGAATGAGAATCCAAGGAGATTCAGAGACAAATCGAAGGAGAAGAGAACGGATTGAAAGGGGGAATAGTAAACTCTAGCAGAAATTAAAGAAAGAAAAGGAATTAATTAATTGTACCTTAGGTTGTNAGAAGAAAGGGAATGAGAATCCAAGGAGATTCAGAGACAAATCGAAGGAGAAGAGAACAAATTGAAAGGGGGGAATAGTAAACTCTAGCAGAAATTAAAGAAAGAAAAGGAATTAATTAATTGTACCTTAGGTTGCGTAAATAGAGAGAAGGAGTGGACGATTGAATGCGTAGTGGGGAGACGGTTCCAAGCGCTTGAGGAGAGAGAGAGAGAGAGAGAGAGAGAGAGAGAGAGAAGCAGCAACTGCCTCGAAGAATGCAAAGCCACCTTTTGTAGGCGTAATCATGACACTTTTGAAATTCGAAATTGGGGCATGCGCGCATATAGGAGAAACATAATCGTGGGACTGTTAAGATCTCCTTAACCGAAATCATAACAAATCGACCTAACACAAGCTAAATCTTTGGGAAAAATGAAATTATCTGGTTCAACACAAATAATTAAAATGCATATGTGACAACCATACGTAAATGCGCGCAGATCTAAATAAGAATGATAAATGGGGATCATTGTAAAGCAAACAATCTCGAGTTGAATTTCCACCAATCTTCGAAGGTCACCCAACTCGCTAAACTCATAGGGAGACGTGGGGGCTAATCTGTTGGTGTCAAAACCCCCTCAGCAGAATCTTGCTTCAACTAGTGTCATTTTCCGGATAACAGCTCAGCATGTACTAAGGCGCAAGAGAATTTACCTAGTCGATCTCTACCTAGTCGTGAAAAGTGAGCGATCAAATACTCAAGTCGTAGACGACATGAGGAGAAGGTGAACACGAGGGGAGCAAATGAAGACTAAGTCATGACAATTCCGAGATAGGAGGGAGACACTGAGATTGTAGGCCCAACAATCCGAGAAGATCAGAACAACTCGGACAAGACGGAGGAGGGTATAAAGCAAGGAGAGAGAGAGGAAGCAAGGAGACTTCTTTTTTACTTTTTCGAACTAAGATTTGGAAATTAGCTTGTTCTTCTGTATTGACATTATCAAGATCAACAAAAAGTATCTAATTTTCTTTCTTTCGATCTGAGTTTGTGTTGCGTCTTTTTCTAATTTTGACAAGAACAACGAATTGCTCATTGAGATAACTCGATAAAAATTCATTGTTGGTTTTAGCATCCACACTAATCACATATGGAAATCATTTTTACCACCTAAACTGAAACATTTTTTATGGAGACTAGGCACGAGTTCTGTAGCTGTATCATCTAATCTGAATCACTGACATGTTCAAGTCTGTCCAGATTTTTTACGAGGTGGTGATTCTCCCGCACAAGAACTTCATCTTCTATTCCATTGTCATTATGCTCAAGTTATTTGGTTTCTATTAGAATACAATATAGACTTTGTCTTAGTCCCGGGAAATACAGTTTTCTCCACACTTATTTCATTTTTACAGCATTTATAAGCTGCTCCAAACGAAGATAAGTTCCCTTTTCTTATTCCTTTCTTTGTAATTTGGAGGTTATGGAAATTAAGGAACACTCTACTCTTCCAACATAAGATGATTCCACCTCACCTTTGTTGGTCCCTTTCTTATGCTGATGCTCTGTCTTGGTACAATGTCATGGTTTCCAATGTAATGTTGATGTCAAATGTAATGTTGATGGTAACCTCCACTACTGTCGATGGTCAAATGTAATGTTGATGTCAGTATACCTCATAATGGAGTCGATTCTGGAATGGGATGGATCATTCGTAATAACATTGGTTCTATTTTACATTGTGGTTATGGTAAATTTTAGGGTGGATCGAAAATTGAAGAGACCGAAGCCACTGCATTATTGTGGGTTATTCAATTTTTTTGGACATTGAGTTATCGTCGAGTGACTTTTGAAAGTGACAATCTGCTTCTTGTTAACATTATTAACCAAAAGCAGCAGAACATTAGACTTCCGTTCATACTAAATGATATCCTACAGTGGCAGCATTTCTTTGATCAAGTCTCTTTACATCACATTTCTAGAAGGACTTGAGATCAAATGACAATAGTAGCATTTTCAATTGTTGCTCTTCATTTTTACGTAACAATATATACACTGATTTAGAAATACCATTTCAAATTTATGCAAAAGTCAAACTTAAAATTCTACGATTTTATATTCAAATTTAAATTTTTGTTATCAGTTTACTCCATCATTAATTTAATCCAAAAAATAGATTTTTAAATTCACAAGTGAAAACAAAGTCGGACCAAAAACAATTATGATCAGCTAATGTAATCCTCATGAGATCTTACAAAAATTATTTTAATCATATTATATAGATTAAAAGCTGATTTGGTGTTACACGAATTAATATAATAACATATATTAGTTTAGATTTAAAAGTTATTAGGTCAATACTATATAAATTTGGATATTTATGCAATAAGGAAATACTTTGCATATATATATATATATATATATAAACATATGTTTTAGTTGTATATTCATTATAATTGTATTAATTTGTTTTTGATACTTATAATTCTATAATTTCTTTTTATGTATATGTGTATATATAATATATTTAATACTTTTATTAGAAGAAACGAAATTTTGAAATATGTAAATGTGAATCATATACAAAATTCGTAATAAACATAAGATAAATTATGATGATTTAAATATATATATATATATAAGTAATACAACATAATGGTTTAAATAATAATTTTAATCTAAAAGTAGATATATACATTTTTTATAATGATAATTTTTTTTTATAAACAAAATGATAAAATTATTTAGCAGCAATATACGCAAACATACAAAACATATATAAAAATAGTAAAACAGTCTTTCCGATGACTGTTTTCATCTAATCATAACTTATTTATTGTAAACATACTATAATATAGATGAATATATATATATATATATAAGATTTTGTATTTTATAAAAATATATAAAATGTAAGCGCATAAAAAAAGATCTAGTGAATTTTAGGCATGTAATTTAATTTAAAACTCAACCATTTTATGATCGTATGAGTTATCTAAAATTTTGATTTAACTATAATCATAATAAATATGTTTCAAATATTAAATTAATTAATTTAATATATTCTATAGTTAATATAAAGAATTATGTTAGCATACAAATTATAATTCCTTTCCCACAACTAAATTATTATTCAATTTACATTTTTATGTGTAAGTTTAGTAACAATTACATATAGTTTTTGTTTTACTCTTATAGTGAAACTATATCTATTACAAAAACAATAAAGACATTCTAATTTTAAGTAACATCACATAAGTTAAATTTTAAAAATTAAATAAATAATTATTACCAAATATAAATTTTAAAATTTTTATTTTAAATTTTTAATATATTGTTTGAATATTTTTATGGTCCATATTAGATTGTTATTTTTTCTTACAGATATATCATTTGGCATACTAATATTTTTACTTAATTTGATTATTTTACGTGTAATTAAAAATTTTATTTTTGTTACAAGATTNAAATAAAAAAAAAAAAAAAACATATTTAGGGGGGGGGGAGTAGGGTGTATTCAAATAAGCATTTTAAGTAATTTGATGTGATTTGAATTTTAATATTTTTATGTGATTTTAGGTGATGATTTGTTTTAAAATTCTCTACAATTCCACATAAAACCATGAGGTTTAAGATTTTTATATTTTTAACTTAGAAAATTAATCAAAATACCATCAAATTACCATAAATCCACTACTTAAAATATTTTCAATAACAACTAATTTGATTGTACTTTTTTAAATGACTAATTAAATAATAGTCGATTTTATGAGCTATTTTAAAATTCCCGTTTGAATATCAGTGGTTTTGTCATTTCAATGTAAATTTTTTCAAATTACACATTCAGTACACTTCTCTTAGAGTCTTCTTGTGAAAAAATATCAATAACACTTAAATATACTTATATGATCTTTTTGTGTCAAGAGAATCAACTTTTTTATTAAAATTTTATTTATATTTATAATTTATTTGATAGTGTTTGTCATGAATACTTAATTTACTAAACTACTAATTTTTTAAATATTTTTTTGTCACATTAATGTCAATAATTCAAATTTCATAAATAAAAAAAATGCACTCGTATAATGAGTGGTGAAACTTGATCCATGGTTCGGTAATAAAGTAACAACGAAAACATAACTATTAAACAATTTGATTCTTGTTACTAATTTTTTGACTTTAAATAAATTTTTAGTATTTTTTTTTGTCATCAAATTTTAGTATTCAATTAGCTAATTTTCTCGTATGTTTTATTATAAAAGACCTCAAATATACCAAATCCGAGTGTCGGACGCTGAGAAGATTACTAGTACATAAGTCATAATGGTGATGTCTGATGGGCGGTACCGTAACACGCGAAATAAATGAGGTTAATGCATAATATTGGTTGTAGGTTGGGCAAACGTTAAATTAATTATTATGAAAAACGCGTGTCAACGAGTGCATTGATTGACTTATGACAACCTGGAAGTGGAAGAATGGAGAGGAGATGATGATAAAAATAATTATTAAAAGGTGAGGTTTGACGAAGAAATGAGTAATCGCATGGCTTTTTTTTTAATGATATTCATTAATTTCATGTGGTTAGTAACATAAAACATACTCATTTATCAATTCACCGTCTTTGTCTGGGCCCATTTCTTCATTTACACGTTATGACTTTGGGGTTTTGGTCCGTTAACTATACCTATCCAATGTTTTCACTGATCAAAGATGAGATACTGTATAAAATCACTTGGATAAAAGAAAACAAATCTGAAAACTAAAATTAAAAGTATGACTAGGTACGTATCCATTGTTTGATCTTTCAAATGAGCTTTGCTATTGCTATTGCTAGCGAATGAGTGTTGTGAAGTGAGCTTATGAGACTTACGTACTTCTTGTTGTTATGCTTTTTTTTTTTTTTGTTGTAATGTAATACTATATTTCCAACAAAAAAAATATTCACAAAAATGTTTAGAGAATCTTAAAGAAATGAGTGAAAATAAAGGAATTGGAATTTTTAAAATTAGTGAAGTCTTGATTGGAACCAATCTTGAAGTAGACTTGGAATCGGCAGGAGCCTTCCAATCCGGAGTGAGCTTATCTTGGTTTTGATCGAGAGCTCGATGTTGCGGATCATAGCTCGATGGGAAAGAGGAGCTTGACCATGACGACGGTGGTTTTGTTCCAGCCATAAATGATGAATCGTACTTTGGAATAGAAGCTTGAGAATGAGCATATGTGTCGGAGATCTTGATAAACAGAGAGTAGCAAGCAAAGTGTCCCAATCCACCGTGAATTGAGTGCGCATAAAAGGAGCAGCAAGATTCTCCCATACCATAGCTGAATATGGACATGTAAAGAATAGATGTTGTCTTGATTCCACAGAAACAGAGCATAAAGGGCATGTGATTGAGACATTGGAGTTCCACATTGCAATGCGGTCACCAGTGGCTAGCCGGTTACGCATTGCCAACCATGTGATAAAGGAGTGCTTCGGAGTAGCATATTTGAACCATGTCAGTTTGGACCATGGACAGAAAGGTCGTGTGGCCCTCAACTGATCCCAAACCAGCTTTGAGGAGAATCGTGTTGTGTATGAACAGTTTGACTTTCGAATCTCGTAGCTATCTTGAGTAGTGGACAGACTTGGGATAGGTAATGTTATTAAATGGTTCACCAAGAACTGTAGAGGACCAAATCTTTGAGGCCGAAATAGCCAATGACTAGAACCAGCCTCTGCCACCGTAGCTTCCGGTGGGATGCCCAAAGCTCGATACCCTCTAAACCCAACAATATCATACAACCGGTCTAGTGAAGTCCATGAATCGAACAAAAAAGATAGGCACTGTCCATTGCCAATTTTGGCTTTGATGAGAGGAAAAATTGTGTCTCTCAATTTCAACAAATTTCCCCAAATCCAAGAGCCATTCCCCATAGCTACATTCCAAAGAGAGTTTTGGCGGATAAGATAAGCCTTCACCCAATTCACCCATAGTGAGTTCCGAGAATTTAAAATCCTCCAAATGAGCCGAATGCCATACACTTTATTGTATATTTTTAGCTGATGGAAACCAAGACCTCCCTCTGATTTTGGAAAACAGAGTTCTGTCCAAGCTAATTTTGCTTTTGTGGTTTTCAATTCAGGACCAGACCATAGAAACGCAGCCATGAGGCTTTCAATTTCCTTGATACAACTACTAGGCAATCGGAATGCCGATAGCCAGAATATTGAGACACTTCTTATCACTGAGAGCAAGAGTTCCAGACGGCCTGCAAAGGATAGTAAACGTACTGGTTACTACGATTAATAATTACTAAGAAGGAGAGACTATCTTTCCAAATTCACTAGTGATGTCAAAATGAACACAACAAAGAACTTAGTTTTTGCAAGAAAATGAAATTGTGTTATACATGTTGTCTAGGTTTACACCAAAGTCCGGGGGTTCAAGACATCGCGTTCACTCTCTGGCCGAGTAAATCCGACATGTCTTAACTATGACTGGTTCAAGGCTGAAAATGCTACCAACTCAAATGCAGTGATTTCTTGCAATGCTCTCGAAAAGTCCTTTGTTTACTTCTTAGGGAATCTAGCCAATACTTTCTTTCGAATATCTAGAGTCATCATATGTTTATGATTATTTCTATTCATGTGGGGGATTTTTTCATCACTTTTCTGGCAAGGTCATTGCACGGAACTACCAGATCTTTATTGCATTGGAAAGCTTGTAGTTTGGACTACAACTTTGAATGCTTAAATGTCAAAATTGGAGTTAAATTGAATGAGAAATGTGAGGTTAAAGTGTGTAAGTTGAACACAAAAAAAGTCAACAAATCAACCAAATTCAACGAATCTGGACACTTGCGCTGCCAACCAAATTCATTGTATCGGGACACTCTGCTAATTGGTGCATCTCACAAACTGGTGTGTTTGTTCGCAACTCTCACCCTTTCTCCTACTATAACTACATGCCTCCCTCCATTCATTTTTCTCATCCACTTCTCAAATCATTATCATAAAACACGGTTTTCGATATTGACTAAAGAGAAAAATAAAAACACATAAAACAAATAGTTCCAGTAAATACCCCATTTCCAACGTCTCGAGAGTATTCGTAGAATACTAAGGTCGATAGGCTTTGTTAAGAGTAAAACTTAACAAAGAAAAATAAGGTTGTATCCTGAGATTCTGAAATTACGGTAAACTGTCTTACTACTGAAAATTTTTAGAATTAAGAAAAGAGTTTCGACTCAACTCCGTTTTCTTTAAGATTGTTAAACGTTTTAAACTCGATTTTAACTCATTCCGGTTTTACGGTCCCTACAGGAAGCAATGATGGTAATGAGATCTTTATCTAATTGTAGATGTGACTTGTTTATATAATTTGTACTTTTCAAGTAAAGGAAGCTCTAAGTTACTTTTGTCCGATCTATCTGTTTTTAGATTATGATATCATATAAGTAGTGATGCTAAGCATATGAAACATATTTCTTAAACCATGATATAGCCGAAGAAGAATGTACCAAGGGAAAAATGAATATGCAATTACAAAGAGTTTTTACCACGTTT
>OVBE01009101.1:0-16408 GCA_900406425.1 Iberis pinnata | reverse complement strand
CGGGAGGAGATTAAACTGCATTCGTCTTTCACGTTGAGAACTATTTTCAATCTAAAACTATTTCCAGCTTGCCTTTTCACGCCTTCAGAAGTCTGAGCAACTTGTATATCCAAATCCTTCACATGTGTTGATAGTGCTTCAAACTTTTGATTCAACTCTTTTACTTCTCCTTGGATTACTGTTTGGAACTGTTGTTGTCCTTCTATTGAACTACTTTGTTGAGGTTGGGCTTGTTGAAATACATGCTGAGATGTCTGTTGAAAACCGCCTGAACTGGAGTTCTGCACAAAGGTCTTTTGTTGTTGTGGATAATGTTGATCTTGGGGGGTTTCAACATTAAATTGGGATGAGTCTTGTTAAATCCTTGATTATACCCATGATTGTGCACCCTTTCACCTTGACTATTGATGTAACTCACTTCCTTCTCAAATCCCACAATATTTTGCTCTTGAACTGCAAAGCAATCAACTTCAGAATCGTCTACAGCATTGACCTGTTTATGATTCTGATTCTTTAGAAGTTGAGTGATTAGTTCTTTCATCTATGAGAATTCTCCTTTTAGCTCTGAGAGTTCTGAGTTAGCAGCCAACACAGGAACCTTTTTTCGATAATCAAACTCTGGGCAATGATTGTTATTCCTGGCAGCTAGATTATCTATCAGACGATAAGCATATGGAACAGGTTTCTGCATAAAGTCTCCATCGCTTGCTGTATCTAAGTACATATGTTATTTATGTTCAATTCCTCTATAAAAGGTATTGAGGAGACTTACATCTGAGAAACCATGGTGTGGATAGTCACGAAGCAGTTCTCTGAATCGCTCCCAAGATTCATAGAATGATTCCACCGAGTTTTGTGCAAAGGAAGAGATCTTGTTCCTCAAAGTGTTAGTCCTGGTAGTAGTAAAGAACTGATTTAAGAAACTGGCTTTGCAATCATCCCAAGTTACAATGGATCCAGCAGGTAGAGACTTCGACCAGCGAAGTGCTCTTTCAGCTAAAGAGTGACGGAACAAGCTGCATTGCATGAAGTCGCTGGTTACTCCATTGAGTTTAATAGTGCTGAATATGTCCTCAAAAACGTCAATATGATCCATTGGGTGCTCATTTGGCAAACCACTTAATTGGTTGTTACGGATCATTTGAACAAGCTGAATAGGGAATTAAATTCCCTTCGCTGAGGTTGTGGAGGTTGAGTGGGATTCCTGTTAGCATAGAAGGATTGAGGATTGATGTATGAACCAACTAGAGGATGTTTCTGAGCATTGAGCTGAATAAATCTCTCTGGATCTCCATACAAGACAAGTTTCTTGCATCTATGTTCTGAAGATTGGGGGTTCACCGGTGGAGCTTAGTTATTATCAGCTCTTTGTTGGCCTGGTGGCACTTGATTGTCGTTATCACCACCTTGCGGTTGGTTGATCATTTGGTTTAGTCCAAAATCAGGTAGATCATTTTGACCTTGGGGTACGACCGAAATGGTTGGATCAACGTTGTCAGCCATTGAATTGGATGAGCTTGCGTCTTTCTTTGCTTTCTGGTTTGAGCGTTCTATCCGTGCAAGTTCCGAGTTACTGAGGCTTAATAGTTCAGAGAATTATCAGATCTTCTGATCATACACTTGTAAAACAAAAACAAGTAGAAAAGAACGAGATGAGTAATGAAAAAGAAAAACCTTAGACTAAACTCTTGAATAAACTAAAGAGGCACTATTGGTCCCCGGCAACGGCGCCAAAATTCTGATAGGTCTACAATTTAATTCATAAAACTAATATTGCAGAGAACATATCAATCTAGCAAAGTATAGGGTCGAATCCCACAGAGACCCTAAAGTACACGTTCTAGTTAAATCTCGAATCAAGCTAAAGTAGAAATAATTAAGTTTAGTGGTGATTGAAATCAAAACGCTAAATAGAAACGGATTTAAACTATGAAATAAAAGCGTCAGGATTCAGGGAAACCACAGGTAGTCAGGATTAAAAGTCAAATTATCATTCAGGGATTTTCTTTGAAAATAGTTCTCAACATGAAAGACAAATATGGAATAATATCCTCTTGGAGTATTAAACCCTATGCTCAAATTATCAGAGAAAAACTTTCGCCGTCTTTTAAATAATTGATCATGCAATACAGTTCAAATTCAATTATTCACAAGCATTCAAGTTAATGCTCTCGCAAGCAAGAACACTTATTCATCTAGACTAGATCCAACTTCTAAACTAAATCTCTTTGTGTTTATTAGTCTAATATCAATGAACTAGTTAGCTATTCTAATTCATGCATTAATAACAAGTCTAGACTAAGAACCTAGCAATTGTTATCCCCTTATGATAAATCTAACAATTAAATCTGGTTTCCTTGGGAAACCCTAAAACCTAACTAAGAACTACTCAGACATTGAAAAGTAAACACAAATCAATATCAAAGAAGAACTCATAATTACACATACTTACATGACCATTGTGTACATGAAGATTGTGTATACGACGCTATATGTAAACGGAATTATCATTGTGTACACGAACTGTGTAATAAATCGTGTACATAAAATGCATAATCATTGTGTACATATACTACATGATCATTGTGTACACGAACATTGTGTACACGATGATGTATGAAAACTTCATTATCATTTTGTACATCTGATAATTAGCATCATGTACACAAGCATAGTGTACATGACGCTGTACACAAACTGCATGATATACGATGTTGTACATATATTGCATAATCATTGTGTACACTGGATTATTATTATCATTTACACACACGTCATGTACAGACGTTATGAAATTTGTATTTTGTTTTTGTGTCCAAATAAGAAGAGACAAATGTCTATTGATAGACTACAAAAAAATTATAAATTTTGGTATAATCTTTATAAAAAAATATTAATACTATCAACTAACTAATTTTAAAGAATGAAGATAAAATCTCTAATTTTTCTCTGAGAAACTTTCACTTTAGTGAATGTTAGAGCAAAGTAATTGCATTTTAGGAATTTTGACTATTTGTGCAATTTCTCGAGGAAATAATTTTTTGTATATTATACCTTTATTTTCTAGATTATTACACTGTACATAATAATAGTCTATTTCTCTTGTTAGACTTTTTTTAACCTTCAATCTTTAAAACTAATTATATAATACTATATATTTTCAAATATAGTAAAAACTATACCAAAATTCACAATTTTTATTCACCATAAAATAAACACTTACTTCGTTTAATTTTGGACATATAAAAAAAAATAATCAAATTTCTCCTTATTTCTCTTTTATCTTTTCATGAAATCATTCTTGTAATGTTTAAATATTGTTGTGGTTTTTTTTTGTACACACTGCTAATCCATTTGACGATATAGATCATACAATTTGTGTACGTTGTCATAATCTGTGTACATATCATTGTACATAGACTTTATTATCATTGTGTACACCGGATAATCAACATCCTGAAAATGAAAATGTACACATACTGTGTAAAAAATTACGTACATGAACTGCATGATCATTGTGTACACATACTACATGATCATTGTGTACATACAGATTTTGTACACGACAATATATGAAAACAACATTATCATTGTGTACACATACTACAAGAACATTGCGTACACGACGACGCTGTACGCAAACTGCATTATCATTGTGTACATATGATAATTAGCATCGTGTAGATGATGCTATACACAAACTTCATGATACACGACATTGTACACATACTCCATATATAATCATTGTGTACACCAGACATGTGTGGTGTACAGAGACGTTATGATAGTTGTGCTTTGTTTTGTGCGCAAATAAGAATAAACATACAAAAAATATAAATTTGGTATAATTTATTTTTATAATATATATACTATCAAAATATTAAGTTTTAAGATTGAAGATAAAACCCCTAATTTTTCTTTTCATGTGGTTGGCTCTTACACATCTACTAACATAAATTAACAAACATTCTCTCATCTCTTACTTGTGAGGACAAAATAGATATTTCTCAATTCACAAATATACCAATAGAAAAAAATTCCTAAAATACAAAAACTTTGGAAAAAGATCTAACTCATTATATTGCAAATTTTTCTCTTTTTAAAAAAAAAAAATTCTTAATGAAGACTTAATAGCAAAAGGTTTCATATGACCTTAATAGTCTAATTAACCTTTCTCTTTAATGAATAAATTTATTCTGATTATACCCTTGTGTTAATTAAAAAAATACAAGTATCCCGTTAAACTCAATCCAATCTTCCACCACCTACCTTCTTCTCCATCTTCTTCTTCTTCTTCAATTTTGCTTAAAATCATCTCAGATTCTCGGATTATTGGATTCTTCCTCTGTTCTGCTCATAAATTTTCAAGTATATCGTCCACCTTCTTCTTAATCTTATTCTTTCTTTGCTTAGTTGTTTAATTTCAAGTTAGAGAATCTGGGGTTTATGGATTTCAATTTAGTGAACTATAGTTTACATTTTAGAGATATTAATAAGTGTTAGATATCTATAATTGGAATTACATGTAGTATTAATCGAATAGGATAATAAATTAAAATTTGGGGAATTGCAATGAATATACATAATATACTCTAAAATAAAGTAAATGTCTCCTACACTTACTTACACTTTCTCTCTTGACAATTTTCATAAATATATTTTTACCCTTTCTCTTTTCTTTTCTTTTCTCTCTTACTCTCTCTTTCTCTCAGACTCTCTCACTCGCTTCTTTTTTTTTTCACCCCTCTCGTTAATATACTAATTACTTCAGATATACGGACTACTGAAATTTATATTTTGGGTTTAGGGTTTATGTTTTGGGATTAGGGTTTATATTCCGGGGTTAGGTTTTAAATTTTGAATTTAAGGTTTATATTTTGGGTTTTGAGTTTTTATTTTGGGTTTTGGATTTGTATTTTGGGGTTTTGGGTTTTATTTTGGGTTTAGGGTTTTTATTTTGAGTTTATTTTTTGGGGGTTTTGGATTTATATTTTGGGATTATGGGTTTATATTTTGAGTTTTGGGTTTATATTTTGGGTTTTAGGTTTATATTTTGGGTTTTTGGTTTATATTTTGGGTTTTGGTTTTATATTTTTGGGTCTTGGGTTTCTATTCTTTCAGTAGTCCGACTATTATGTTCAGTAGTCCGACTATTTCTGAGTTTATATTGTATTAAACAAGTTTACAATTCACTACTTAAAAATATAAATCCATTTTAAATAATTTTAGCCATGTTAGATTCATAAAAAATTGTGTTTTTTAAGTAATTTTTTATGATGTGATTATTTGAATTAAAAATTTTAATATTTAAAATATAATAAAAGGGTGAAAGTATAAAAAAAAACAGAGATGAACTACCTGTGTTGGATTGCACACCAAGGATAGGAAGGAGATATTGATGGTATATTAATACCAAAAACTAATTATACACATAAATGTATATCTATCTAATTTCCTATAAGATATATTTATATATATATCTGACTAATTAACCCTTAAACTTTTATTGTTTTATAGGTGAAAATCGATATAAATCACGGTGAAGAACACTGTTGTGACATAATAACACTAGAATAACTAGGACAATTGTTTTACCTAATTTAACTAGGTTTACTGGTTTAACTAGGTTAGCTAGTTTAACTTAGATAACTAGATTAATTAGAATGGCTACTATATACTATTGATATATTTTAAAAATATTGCAAAGGAAAATGAACCATAGGCGAGGGAAAATCATACGTATTGACTATGAAAATTTTTATTCGGAAGATAAAGACCATCTATTTGCATGAGTTTTTGTTCCAAATATTATTTGATGGAGCAGTAGGCTTTGGTGTACTACCGAAAGATTTATCCAATAACTCATATCTCATAATGGAAGAAGAAAGAAAGAAGACAAGAGACAAAGTTTTCATCGGCTATTGAAAATCGAAGAAAAAATACTGAGAGACTTGGATGTTTTTAGTAATTAATAATAATATTGGGACTAGTAATACTAGCTAAAAGTTTTATTATTCATTGCTTTCATTTTAGTACAACTAAGAATAACTATGTATAACTAGTAATATTTGTAATTTATGTCTTTTCAAAAACTAGGGACTTGTTAAACTTTTTTATTTCTTGACAACTCAAATAGCAAGGTATAACTAGTAGTACTAGTCATATGTACAACTAGTTAGTACAACTATGTGAAAATTCAATTATTGTGGAAAAAAAACAAAATATATTAGATTTGTTGTGATTGGTTTACCATATCAGAAGAGTTACATCTTATTTTGTTACATCTCAATGTTATGTAATAATTTTCCAAAGTTATTTATATCGAACTTAATTTTTGTACCAAAAATCTTATACTACTAAGCAATATTTTTAATATTAAGCACTTGAATTACCAAAATGATATAACTAATATATTTTTAAAACTATTTTTTTACAAGAACATGTTAGTTAAACCTTAGCTATATTTAATTAAACCTAGTTATTCTTAGTTATATTTTTTTATAGCGGCTCACGTGATAGGTTTTTCGGATTGTGAAACCTTAGTTATTATGATTTATACTTTTTTGGCGGCCTACGTGACAATTGTTTTTGTAAATTTGATCAGTTGTACCTAGTTAAACCTTAATTATTCCATGACCTAGTTATTCTAGTTATACTAGATATACCAAAATTTATTAATAATTTAAAATCTAAACTAAGTTTTAAAAATTTGAAAAATATCTTATATATTTTAAATGACAATCTTGTCATTGTAAAAATAAATAAAAAACTCTAAAATTAATAATTTAATATTATATAATGATTACTTATTTTTTCATATAAAACTTAAGGGAAAATTCCAATTTAATACCCTAATGAAATTTCATTTACCATTTTAATATAAAAACTATTGGAATATTCAGATTAATACATCATCTCCTTATTTTGATTACTTTTAATACATAAATAATCAATCATTTACCAATTTTACATAAATCTATTTATGATAAATTTGGTGAATTTTCGATGAACATATAAATATATTTCAACATTATAATAACTTGAGTTCATAAAAAAATCAATCAATTCGCTGCTTTAAAATATGTCGAATGAAAACATTAAATCGACCCACAATTAAAAATCCAATAGTTCAAATAATCAACTTTATTAAAAGTCAACAAATTATGCCTCCTCGGTTGCCACCTTAGCCAATAGCTAAAACCTTTTTCGCCTCCTTCGGCGCAGCGGCAACCTTTTCGGTCTTGTTATACAAAATAAACAACAAGTTTATCTCTAATGGCATTATGAATCAGGGTATCTTAAGAGAATCATGAATATTTCGGTTGTAGTGTCAAAAATTTGAGCACCTCCTTCATGCACTCATCAAATGTGAGTCTTCCCTATGGCTATGACTCACCTACATCCAAATCAATCACGACCCTTAGTAAGAATAAGTCAAACGGTCCTTTAATATTTTTTATCCGCTCTCTAATGATGGTAGGAAATATAACGGGACATCGTTTACCACAAGCCAAAGTTGAGAACGCTTTTCCATCTTGGCAGTCCGAACTACCAATGCCAACAGCCTCATAACATTTTGGTTTTCTCCAAATGCATGTGAAAAAAGTGTTTAAATTACGGATTCTCTTTGAACCATTTCAGTTTCACTCCCTGATGCCTTTAATTATGTCCACAACTTTCTTGAGACTACACCGTGTTTAAATATTTGAATATCTTTGGAACTTATCTAGTCTAAAGCAAAAAGAAAGAAGCTGCATTGGTTCAACAACCTATAAGAAAACAAAAAAAAAAATAGAAGTTAGGGATTCTCTTGAATTACGGATTCTCTTCAAACCATTTCGGTTTCACTCCCCGATGCCTTTAATTACGTCCACAACTTTCTTGAGACTACACCGTGTTTAAATTTTTGAATATCTTTGGAATTTATATGGTCTGAAGCAAAAAGAAAGCGGTTGCATTGGTTCAACAAGCTATAAGAAAACAAAACAAAAAAGGACAGAAGTTAGTCTGTACTTACTCACGTTGTAACTTCAAGCAGTTGACCTAGTTAAGCTACTTAAACCTAGTTAATCAAGTTAATGTGCGTGCACTTAAACCTAGTTATTCTTATTTTTATTATTCATTTGTTAAAATGTGTTAAACTAGTTATAAAAGTTAACCGAGTTAGACAATTTTACTTACTAAGTTAACCTAGTTAAACAATCTAACCGATTTTCAAAATCTACTAAAATAAACTAGTTAATCTAGTTAACCTAGTTGATCCAATTAACCTATTTAATCCAGTTAATTTCAGTTAACCTAGTTAACCCAGATAACTTAAGAATTTCGGATAAAGGAGATATCTAGGTCGATTAAACAAGGTCAAATTTAATTTTCTTATTACTTTACCCAATTCCAATTCAGTCAAATGGATTATTCAGTAAAAAAATTGGTTGGATATGTAGTTTTGTAATTTGATTAAGGGCATTATGATAATTGGCCACTTTTTGAATTAAAATAAATTAAAAAATCAAAATCATAAGGGGGACAATCGGCCCTTCTTTTTTAACGCCAAGATCATTGTTGAATCTAGGATCGTCTGTTCTCCTTGATTTCGGTTCGTATTTGATAAGAATGATTAAAATTCTAAGAGGGTTAAGCGCGTCGACAAGTTTGACGCACTTAATTGATTATAAAGAACTTCAGGGCGTCTTTTTATCTCTCTAACTTCTCTTTAAAGCTCATTTCCTCTTGAAATGCCAACCCCTTCTTCGTGGAGGCTCTTCTTCTATCTATAGTGCTCCTCTTTCCATCATTCGGCTACGTAGGACAGTTGGTTATGCACCATGTTCATCCGGTGAGTTAGTCTATAGGACAATGTTCGCTGGCTATAGGAGGACTAGGCGCACTGTTCTACCGGCGGCTTTGCTCACCTCATCGGTTCTTCTAGTCAGGCCTACGAAATTGGGCTTCTGCAGTGGGCTTGGTCAAGTGGGTCTGGAGTGAAGGACACATATCCTAAAATAAGTCCCCCAGTACGACAAGGCCGATATGCTTATGGGTCGTCGGACATAATATGTCTTCTAGCCCAGTGGACCAAGCTGTTTTTAAAAGGGGGCCCGTCTTCTTTGGAGGCGCGTCTGGGATTGATGAGGTGGAATCCGCAATGGTCGGCGCCAATCTTGAGGCAAGTTAGCTTCAAGGAGAAGTTGTCGTTATCTGGTCACCCATCTTGCTACCGGTTCGTCTTTCGGTCAATTTTTTCTCTAGCCCTTTGTCTCCCGGTCCAGCTTACCTAGGATGCTTCGGCTCTCGGTCACATCTCTATATATACCCCATGGTTTCTTCATTTTCTTCACTATGCATTTCTCTTTAAGGTACTTTCTGCTCTCCCTTCTCTCTACTTTCTCTCTCTAGCTTTTTCTCTGTTAAATTTATCATTCTCGCTGATGCAATGGCTTACGACTTGATGGATCTCAGCTTGGGTAGTGGTACTAGTGCATATGGAGACGACTCGTCGAGTCAAAGGGCCGAATCTTCTGCGGGTGAGTCGGAGAAATGTCTGACTTCTGCATCCACTGACTCTAAGTGTTCCCTGCCTCGCCGATCCGACCCAGGGTCGGACCCTATGACTAACACGTCTTATGATCACGCAAGAAGAGTGGAAGAATATTTAGGGGAATCGGCAGGTCATCAAAACCAGCAGACGAACCGAGATCCCCCCCTCTCTTGAGGATCCTGTGGACATGATTATGTTATCTGTGAGGCGGGGGAGTCGGCCTATCGGGGCAAAATAGGATTTGGTCGACTTGGTCCCGCTTGCTGTAAGGAAGAGGGTACTTTCAGAGCGGTAAACTGGTAGGCCTACTTCGGGGGAGTTTTCTTGGACGAAGGCGGTTAGAGGGATTCTTTGGCTCCTACTATCGAGTTATCCATACCTTTTCCAGATGGGGCGGGTTTGTCTAGGGTACTATCTACGGAGGTTGATAGAAAATCTGGGGTGGTGTCTTCAATCATGAATAAGGCGCAACTTCTGAGGTTAGCGAGGGAGTGCGGCTATGATGATCCCAATCAAGTGTTCAGGGTCCCGGGTCCTCAGGAAAGGCCATGGCATCCTCCACGGGGTTACTTCGTCGTCTTTGAAGATTACTTCGTTGACGCGCATCTGTGGTACCCTCTCCCAAAAGTCTTCATCTCGTATTGTGCACGGTGGCACATGACTATTTCTCATGACATAGTTGCGACATTCTGCACGTTGGTCGGGGTGCTCGTTCTGGCCGCTGAAGTCGGAGTGGATGTTTGTGGGAGGTTTTTTGAGGAGATGATGAGAATTTGTCCCAGTCCCAGGATGGTTGACAAAGTTAGCTATCGGACGGGGTTTTTTTACGTCTCTTGCAAGAATCAGCATAAAGTGATCGACGGGACGAAGAGGAAATATGGGACTAGAGGCGTCGATGGTTCTTCGTGAAAGCCAATAAGGCCTCTGTCCCGTCATGTGGTTACAACTATTCAATGAGATGGAATATCGAGATTGGTAGAGCTCCGCGTTGATCTTGTAACCCGTTCGTTTTATACTAACCGTCGCTTTTGTTTGTGCAGATTTTGCACTGCCCATCAAAAACTATCCTCCTGGTTTCTTTGACAACGTCAGGAAAATAAAGGCTTTAGGGTGACTTTATGGAAGCAGATCACTAGGACGAAGGTCGAGGAGCACCGCCATCGTTTCTCTCTTGGTAGGTTATTCTACTGAGGCTATAGGCGCATTGTTGTGGCGTCGTATTGTTCATTTCAGTTGATTGGGATCACTATCCTATTGTTCTTCAGAGGCCTATGTCAGGGAACTTCTACGAGGAGCTCAGATTCGCGGCTTTGAAGAAACAAGCTAATGCTTACGTGAAATTATTAGGGACAGTCGCGGTGCCTGAAATGGCTGAAGGTCCCAGACTGCAGCGGTCGAGGCGATGAATGGGGCATTGAAGTATGTCGCGGATCCTGCTACGGTCCCTCTTACTAACAAGGTATCCGGAAAGAGAGTCCTCGACGTTCCTACGAAAAGGAGGAGGACGCCAGCGGATGACGTAAGAGCACAGAAGAGGGCTCACAATGCGTCGATTGTCATCGTTGAACCTGAGTGCGACCCTCCGATGATGAAGGTGAGGCTGGCGCGTGAGGTGATGATCCGTATGAGTAACTACGAAGACAAATTTTGTAAGCTGTACAAGGAGGAAAAGAAGAGGGCCAAGGACTTAGCGGATGTAGGGGCGAGGCTCGACGTCCAAGCGCATGAAGGGTAGTTCTTGGCCGAGAGGGCGACTGCACAGATGAAGCTTATCGAGGCTGAGTGTGAAGCCGTAAAGGCTAAGAAGGATGGACTCGCTGTTCGCAATGCCGAACTCGAGGATGAAGTCAAGAAGTTGTGCAAGGAGAACACAGCACTTGCCACTCGATACGATGATGCCATCAAGAAGAGGTCGCTTATTCTCAGGAAATTTGAATCTCGTGTTAAAGAGAGGGGCGAGGAGGCCAAGAAGTCTTGGAATGCATCTGCCGAGGCATATTTTGCTAAAGTGTGTCGGCACTTGGAGGAGAGGCGCGTAGCGCAGCCGTTGGACGAGGCCATTGCTTGTTATGAGAAGTCTGTGGATCTCTTAAACATGGTAGTGGGTTTCGGTGGGACGGTACCTGACATCCTGCGTGAGTTTCTTTCCGATCAGCTTGCGGAAAAGAAAGAGGCACGCGAGAAGATAGTGGTGATTGAGTTATCCGACGAGAATTTAGCGGGTCCGTCGAGGCGTCCCGAGGAGGTTTCTCAACCCGTGGATGACCAGGGTTCGTCGGTTCAGCCTGCTGGGGCGGGTGGTGCGGATGCGGAGCATGGCGTTCAATTTCTGATTCAGTCTCTGTTTTTTTTGTTGTTCTTTTGTTGCATCTGATTGTCCGTCTACGCGGCTATGTAAAAACTATTTTTTTATTAATGGAATTCTTTGTTTTTGAAGTTCGTCTTTTGCTATTATTATTATTTTTTGTCAACTCTTTGGTTGCTCGGCGATGTCGCGGTGTGGGTGCGAGGTTGCGTTAACATCGGTTTTCCCTGTTTATCCTAGGTCACCATTGATCCCTCGAGTCTGGGCTCGGCTTACGTAGTGATCGTAGTGCGTTAGGAGGTGCAAGTGTGTTACTTAGCTTTTCAGATGCAAGTGTTATTTCTTGTTTGTTCCTTATTCCCGTAGTGAACGTTTAGCTAGAACATCATTGCGAGCCTGGGCTCGGCTTTGTCCTTTTAACAAGGTTCAGCTAGGCGATTCTGGGCTCGGCTTTATTTGTGTTGTTGTCTTTGGAGTGAAGTAGTCTACAATTAACAAGATTTATATTGAATAAAGGAGGGTAATGAGGGTGTCTATTCCCCCCCCTCCCACAATTTTTTTTTATTACAGCTGGACCCTTATTTCGGGGTGCCTATGTACTCATTATACAGGGATCAAGCCATTCGTAGTTCATGGTGCGGCCATACCTGAGCTAGTAGTGGTAGAGATTGAGGTGTCGCGCGTTCCAAGATTTGGGATGCATTGTTCTGTCTAGGTCGGCGACTTGGTACACATCTGCTTTGATGATTTTGACGATCTGGTACAAACCTTCCCACTTTACGCCTAGTTTTCCTGATATGTATTCCTTGGTGTTTTCGAAGACGTGGCGTAGGATTAGGTCTCCATCAGAGAATCTTCGAACGTTGACGTTTTTGTTGTAGTATCTTGTTGCGGCTTGTTGGTAGTTCTGGATTTGCATACGGGCTCGGTCGCGTGCTTCTTCGGCCTCTTCGCGTCTATCGTGTAACATGGTGTTGATGATGTTGCTGTTCTCGGGTAGTTTTAGTCTTTTGAGACTGTAGACGTTGACTTAAAAGGGGACCATCGCTTCAATACAGTTTGCAAGGGAGAAAGGTGTTTGATTTGTCGCTCTTCTGGGGGTCGTTCGGTGTGACCAGAGAACTCCGTCGAGTTCATCGGCCCACAGTCCCTTTTTCTTCTCCAATCTATTTTTTAGTCCGTCGACGATGGTTTTATTTGTTGCTTCGGCTTGATCATTGCCTTGAGGGTACTGCGGGGTGGAGTGGCTAAGCCAAATCTTCCACTTAGCGCAGAAGTTCTCGAATTTGTGGCAGCAGAATTGCATCTCGATGTATGTAACAATCTCGTAGGGTAGTCCGTGCCTGCATATAATGTATTTCCACACGAAATTCTATACCTCGGTGTCGCGTATCTCTGCGTAGGATTTGGCTTCGACCCATTTTGTGAAGTATTCCGTCATGACGAGGAAGAACTTCCATCCTCGTGAGGAGGGCATGGGCCCGACAATGTCCATCACCCATCGTATGAAGGGGTAGGGGGATGCCGATGTTTGCAAGAGTTATGTAGGTTGGTGTACGTTTGGAGCATGGCGTTGGCATTGTTCGTATGTTAGGGCATACTTGTGGCAGTCGGCAATCATGGTGGGCCAGAAATGGTCGTACTTCTTTATCTTAAGGGCTAAGGCTCGTCCATTGGAGTGATGATTTTGAAGTGTTCCAGTTCTCTCGCCAGGTGTTGAACGACTCGGAGATACGCGTCCATTCGTTTGCTTTTGGCTTTGTAGTCCCCGGCGAATTGGCTTGCGACGAGCTGCAAATCGTAGAAAGCCCAAATTTGTTTTGCCCCAATTCCTTTTGCTAATTTAAGTCTAGCGATTATTGCTTCGTACTCTTCTTCGTTGTTCGACGCGTTGAAGTCGAGACTGAACGATTGTTCTAGGACGTCGCCCTCGAGGGATTCCAGTCGTATTCCGATCCTCGGCCCTCCTAAGCAAGAAGATCAGTCGGCGTGTAGGGTCCATATCTGGGGGTTTCAGCCCCGTCTATTAGTTCTGGTGGGAGCTCGGTGATGAAATCGGCTAAGACTTGTGATTTGGAGCTTGTTCATCCCCTGAAGTCGATGTCATATTCGCTGAGCTCAACGGCCCACTTGGCCATCCTCCCTGATTAACTTGGGTTGTGCATGATGGCGCGCAGTGGTTGGGCTGTCAAGACTGCGATGGAGTGTGATTGAAAGTAGGGTCGCAGCTTTCTAGCGGCGATGACGATGGCATAGGCCAACTTCTCTAAGGTAGGGTATTGGATCTCTTCACCATCTAAGGTCTTGCTGGTGTAGAATATTGGTCGTTTTTCGCCTTGATCTTCCCTGATGAGGACGCCGCTGATGGCGGTAGTGGAGACAGATATGTAGAGGTACAAGGTCTCACTGTCTTCCCGTTTGGCTAGTATCAGCGGGGTTGACAAGTATTCCTTCAGCTCCTTAAATGCCTGTTCGCACTTCTCATCCCATTCGAACCTTTTGTTGCCTCGAAGTAGCTGGTAGAAAGGTAGACACCTGTCGATTGATCTTGAAATAAACCTGTTAAGTGCCGTGACGCGACCGGTTAAACGTTGTACTTCGCGTGTGCTCTTTAGCGAAGGAAGGTCAACGAAGGTAGATAGCCAAGAAATGTAGCCAAGAAACTCTCATGATGTTACGCCGAACGTGAACTTGGTGGGGTTCAATTTCATTTTGTATCGGTTAAGGATGGCAAAAAAGGAGCATAAATGTTCGTCGTGGTCGGTTTTGGACAGTTTTTGATAAGCATGTCGTCGATGTACACCTCCATGGTCGTGCCCAGTAGGTCTACGAACATTTTGTTGACCAGCCTTTGATACGTCACACTTGCGTTTTTTAGCCCGAATGGCATGACTTTGTAGTAGTACTTTCTTTTGTCAGTGATGAAGGTCGTCTTCTCTTTGTCGTCGGGGTGCACCACTATCTGATTATAGCCCAAGGGTATCTATGAAGGAGAGCAGTTCATTCCTGGTGGTTGCTTCGGCGAGGCTAGCAATGTGTGGGAGTGGGTAGCTATCTTTCGGGCATGCCTTGTTTAAGTTGGTGAAGTCGATGCAGACTCGCCACTTACCGTTCTTCTTCTTTACGATGACTAGATTTTCCAGCCAATCTAGGTACTTGACCTCGGCTATAGACCCGGCTCGTAACAGTTTTTCCACCTTGACGTTCATTGCATGTGCCCTCTCTGGTCCCAGTTTTCGTCATTTATGCCTGATTGGCTTGAAGATTGGGTCAACGTTGAGCTCATGGCATGTAATGCTCGGGTCAATGCATGTCATAGATTCTAGTGACCATGCGAAAGAATCAGCGTTTTCTTTTAGGAAGGCAAACAATTTAGCTCTAATTTCGTCGTCGAGCTTGTGATCGACTACAACGCATCTTTCGGGACTTTAGACGTCGATGTTGACTTGGTCAATAGTTTTGCAGTTTGGGCTCTCTTGTTCTCTTGGGATGTCTGGTCCATCGGCGTGTCCTAGTTGTAGCTGCTATAATTCGACGCTTTTGCGGGCTTTATGCTTGGCGTTAAAACATGTTCTCGCTGCTCTTTGGTTGCTCCTGAGGGTGACAGTTCCTCTTGCCGTTTGATTTTGACGCATTGGTGGAAGATGGAAACTGCTGCTTTGGTCGCCGAGAGCCAGGGTTCCCAAGATGGCGTTGAAGATTGGATGTTCGTCGACCACTTGAAATTTGGTGGTTGGGATGCTTCCCTCGGCCCAGACTGAGAGTTTGATGGTTCTGATGGTCTCAACTGAAGCCGGTGAGTGATTGCGTAGTCCTTTTGATAGCTTCTTCGCCGATCTCCATTTTTTGGAGGGTGCTTTTGAAGATTATGTCTACTGAACTCCCAGTATCGATGAGAATCCTCGTTACTTTGTAGTCCTTGATGATGAGTTCGAGAAGGATGAAGTATTTCTGTACATTATTGATCCATATTAGGTCATCGCTGGTGAATCCGATCGGTTCATGCCTCAACGGCTTGCTTATAGACGCCCCTCTCGTGTTGAGGACCATGTGCTCTGATCTCGTGGTCGATTGTATGGAATCTCCGTATCGCTTGATCCTACCCATGATAACGTTAATTCTCCAACGGGGGTTAGGAGCGCCTTCGTCTCTCTCGATGTTATCATGTCGGTGTGGGGGAGTCATGTCATCATCGACCACCTATCTTTCTTGCCTCCCCCTCGTGTTACGGGTTTGGTTTGGTGGGCAGTTTTTCTAGCGTTCTCTATAGTTTCTTGGCGGATATTGGTTGGGTCGTCTTAGCCCGTCACACCCTCGACTCTCTTGATACTTTGTAAGTAATGTATCTTTCAGAAAAAATGATAAAACCGGTTTTGAAAAATTGTTGAAAGCGTGACCTTGCAGTCCGTAGTCAGTGCCGGGGCTGTTGAAAAACAGTTAGGATCATGAAAACGCAGAAAAGTGCGAACATGAAAAGAATAAAAAAAAAACGAAAGAAAAGAAAAAATGCAGAAAAGTGCGAATCTGAAAAGAAATGAGAAAGGGAGAAAAAGGATCAAGACCGG
>OVBE01009100.1:1649-16408 GCA_900406425.1 Iberis pinnata | reverse complement strand
AGAAAATGACAAGAAATGTTATGTAAAAATCCTAAAATTCTAGTGTTATCAGGCATCTACAATGTCATATTAGGATACCATGCTCTTCATAATAGTCATCAGGCTGCAACTGAAGGACAAAGGCCACCACTTGAAGCTTTATATAAGAGGATTTGGTCTCTATCTGTACCAACTAAACTAAGACATTTCTGGTGGAGAGTTGTCACAAATTATCTCCTGGTGGCGACCTCCCTTGTTCGAAGGAGAATTACAATTGACCCTACCTGTCAGCTCTGTGGGGATGCAGTTGAAACAATTTCTCATCTATTGTTTAGCTGCCGTGTCTCCTGTGAAATCTGGAACTTAAGCCTTGTGCCATTTTACTATTCTTCTAATGAAACTGCTTCTCTTCAAGAAATAATTAATTATCTTTTCAACGGCTCAACTCCACTAAGCTCGGAACTTCTAAGCCTCTCTGCTTTCCTGGGATGGGGTATATGGAAGATGAGGAATAGTCTAATATTACGAGGTTCACGTGAGAATATTCCGGACGTAAGCAACCAGACCATTATTTTCAAATATGAGATATCTCAATTCTCATTCAGAGGCCGAAGTATTTTCAAATTATTCATACTCTTCATGCACAAAATGTCTTAACAAGATGTTCTAGCAAAAAAGGTCAGATTTTCGAAATTTAAACGAATAATTCAATAGTTGTAACACTATTAATTTTGAATTAATAATATATTCTGTTGCAAAAAAAAAAATACATGAGAATTACTAATTTTGATAGGATCGTATCTAGATATTCTAGAGATTTATGTTTATCTCGTAGATTTCGACAATAAGATATCTTTTTAAAACAATTCGATCATAATAATTCATTTCACATTCTTTATATATATAAAAAATAGAGAAATTCCTTGAAANACCATCAAAAGAAATTCAAATTTCAAAAATACCACACACTCTCAAAAGTTCCAAATATACCACACACTCTCAAATGTTCCAAAAATACCACAAACATAAAAAATGACTTTAAGAGTCTAGAATTTAAAATTTTGAGTTTGGGTTCACTAAATAGAGTTTATGGTTAGTTTTAAAGGGGTAGGGTTTGGTTTTGAGGTTTTAGGGTTTAAATTTGAAGTTTTAAAGCTATTTCAAATTTTGTGGTATTTTTGGAACAAAAACATTTTTGTGGTATTTTTGGAATTTTTGGGAGTGTGTGGTATTTTTGGAATAAACCTAGTTTTTGGTGGTATTTTTGAGAATTCCCCTAAAAAATATTCATTTCACATTAAATTTTACGACAATAACACCACACAAGTTTTTTGGTTCTTACAATCAAATGTTATTGAGTATTTTCTTGGACCATAATGAAATGTATGTATTTTCTAAGATTCTAAATCATTATTATGAATTTTTTAACGTGAGACCAATATCTTGAAAATATATTTGTAATTAGTATGAATAGAATTTGAACAATAAATTAAAAATGAATTTCACAAAAACCCCAAAGATAAGTTTAAATTTCAAAATTACTAATAATTTATAAGAAATATTACTAACATATTTTTTCTTAAAATAATATAAACATAAAATAAATTATTAGGATTTAAAATTTAAAATTTATGTTTGAAGTTATTATTTTTTATATATGATTTAGTTTTTAGGTTAAGATTTTAATCTTCATAAATACTATTTAAGTTTTTGTCCTAAAATCAGTTTTATTTAAATGGTATTTCTGGAAAATAGTTTTATTTTTTGTAATAAAATATTTTGATGATATTTAAAAATTTACTAAACACGAGAATTTTCATCAAATAAATAAACTTTGTGTTTTTAAGAACAATGATACAAAAGTAAAACAAAATAGAAAGTGAAGAATGAATGAGAGAATAAAATTGAAGTGGATCCTACCGTAACTATCCATGCACAATAAACTTTATTATATATATATATATATATATATATATATATATACATGATTTTTTGCGAGATGTAATTCATTCGCTATACACCTTCTTCCTATAGTAATAATCTCTATAATTTTCTCTCTCTTAGTTATCATATCTCTTAGTATTTAAGGGTATAATATTTTTTGTTTTCATAGTCAAAGTTTATGATAATTATTAAAGTCAACTATGATATATCATAACACGTTATCAACACGATTACTCTACACTTTTTTTATATACTCTAGTAGCGCGCATGATCGCATATATAAAATTATTTTTTTGAGAAATCTAATCTAATTAGTCATATTCTACTCAATTGTTTGTTACCTCGTCAATTTTTATTTATTATATGTAATAACTATTAAATATTATATATATATATATATGTATTTATTTATTTATATGTAGTGGTTGGCCGAGCCACCACGAACGAATGGTTGAGCCACCAAAATTTATCTGTTAAATATTTATATTTAGTTGGTTGGCTGAGCCACCAAAATATATCTATTAAATATTTATATGTATATTTAGTGGTTCGCCGAGCCACCACCAATGGATAGCTGAGCCACCATAATATTACTGTTAAATATTGTTAATATTGCAGTTATTATTTAATAAAATTATGTCACACGTGTATAAATCTCTAATTTGCAAAAACTGGTAAATCTATATGATTGCATATTTAAATATTTTATATTAAAATTCTACATCATCTACTTCGACCAATAGTCACAAAGAAAAAGTTTCAACAATTTATACACTTTCCAACGGTTATGAACAATATATTTAAACTATAAATACACTCTCATTTCACTCATTTTATCTCATCAAAAAGCTTTATCTTCTATCAAATTACTTCTCAAGAAATTTCTCAAAATGTTTAATTCTCATAATTTTTTTGTTTAATGTTAATCATTATATTTTTCATGATTATTGTTTCTATTTACATTTCTTTTATTGGAGAATTTACCGATAAAGAAACTATTAAAAATATTATTTTGATTGTGTTCACTATATTTTTTTATTATTGATGTAATGATTATGTAAACTATTAGCCTAAAATGCTGATAAAATTTATATTATTTTGATTTTTAAAAAATAGCAAACATTGATTGCATCAAGTTCCTGCCTTGAAAATCAATGGTCCTAATTATCTAGTGTGGGCCACCGGTGCATAACTATTCTTTGAGTCAAAAGAATTCTCTGATACTATAAAAGAAGGAAACAAAACTTCCTTTATGGAAAAGGAAAAATCAATTATTTTTCTGAGAAAGCATTTAGATGCAAGCGTGACGCATGACTATGCGCATATCAGAGACCAAGCAGAGTTGTGGTTGGCTCTAAAGCAAATGTTTGATAACCAGAGAGAAATTACTCTCTCTCTCTCTCTCTCATGCCTTGGAGGAGTGGAATTACCTGAGGTTTCAATATTTTGACAAAGTGGATAAGTACAATTATGTGGTTTTAAGAATCCTGTCACAACTGAGATATTGTTGTAGGGTTACCCCATAGGAAGAAATGATTGAGAAAATTCTTCTCACATTTCATAAAGAGCATAATGTCTTACCAACACTATACATATTTATCTGGTACAAAAAGGTTCTCAGATTTGGTTGTGGCGCTACTTCTTGCGGAGAAGAATAACGAGCTTCTAATTCAAAATCAAAACTCCTGAACCAGGGCGTACCCTAAAGTAAACGCCACAGATGAAAAATACCCAGAAAGGAAAGATTAGACCTATAATGGTCGTGACCATGGTTGCAGTAGTGGTTATAGTCGTGGTCGTGGTTATAGTCGGTTTAATAGCAGATGTGGAGAAACTTACAAAGGAAAGAATTGAACAAATGGTTCGACCTGGACACCTGCTGAAAGGAAAAGAAATCCAAGAGACTTCCAACGAGAAATGTGAGAATGTCTGTTTTAGATGTGGTGCAACATGGCATTGGTACTATATTTGTCATACTCCTTCACATCTTTGTAAGTTGTACCAAGATTCTATTGAAGGAAAATGGAAAGAAGTGAATCTCACATAACACTCAAGGGTACAACGTACCTCGATTCCTTAGACCTTATCAATGACTTCGACAAGACTACACTTACAGATAAGTGAAGTGTTTGTGGCAGTACTATTATATAATTCTAATGAACTATAATATGTATCTCTATTTTAAACAAATAAAATTATTTTACGGCTATATAATGTATAACTATTGTATGTGTTCGAACTCATTTTTACAAAAACCTAATGTATAATTATTGAATATTTTTTCTATATTTTTGTTTCATTATTAATAATTATGTATATTTCAAAAATGAATAACTATACAACTAGAACAACATCTAAGAAAATTAGCAGACAAATATGTATATCAGATAGTGGAACTACTCACACTATTCTGAATGATAAGAGATATTTATCTAATATGAAATTGACCAAAATTATTGTCAATACAATATCAGGTCCTACAGACGTAGTAAAAGGCACTGGTAAAGATAATTTTATGTTGCCTAATGGAACAATAGTTTCCATAGATAATGTTTTATATTCTCTAACTTCTAAATGAAATTTATTGAGTTTTAAAGACATATACCTCCAAGGACATGTCACTCAGTCTGCAACTGAAATAGGAAAAAGTATATGTATGTTATTTCTAATAAAGAAGGCAAACGAGTTGTACTCGAAAAATTTACAAAACTTCCATCTAATTTGCATCACACTTATATAAATGCAATCGAGTCATATCTCATGATCAAAGGAAATCAAAACGATTTCACACTATGGCATGACCGCCTTGGTCACCCATGCACTAGTATGATGCAAAGTCATAGAGAGCTCACACGGTTATTCATTGAAAATTCCTAAGATAAATGAAGGAAATAAAATGACACGTGAAGCATGTGCTACTGGGAAACTAATTATAAGATTATCTCCAACTAAAATTAATAAAGAATAACCAAATTTCCTTGAACACATTCAATGTGATATTTGTGAACCAATACATCCATCATGTGGACCATTTCTCTATTTCATGGTGTTAATTGATGCTTCAAGTAGATGATTACATGTATGTTTATTATCGTCTCGAAATATGTGATTTGCTAAATTCCAAACTCAAATAATCAAACCAGGAGCCCAGTTTTATGATTATCCAATTAAGAAAGTTAGATTCGATCACGCTGGTAAATTCACATCATAAGCATTCAATGATTATTGTATGGTTACAGGAATCAAAGTATCAAAGTTGAACATCTTGTAGCTCATGTTCATACTCAAAATGGTTTGGTTGAGTAATTAATTAAGCATCTGCAATTAATTGCACAACCATTCATTATGAGATCTAAACTTCCAATCTCGACATGGGGACATGCCATTTTGCATGTATAAGTACTCATTCGGATAAGGCCAAGTGCATATCATAAATATTCTCTGTTGCAATTTGAATTTGGTTGAGAACCAAATATTTTCCATCTAAAGATTTTTGGTTGCTCGGTTTATGTATTTATAGCAACACCGCAAGGTACAAAGATGAGAACACAAAGAATGTTGAAAACATATGTTGGTTTTGATTCTCCATCGATTATACGGTACCTAGAACCATAAACAAGTGATGTATTCACAACATGTTTTGCTTATTGTCATTTTGATGAAAAAGTCTTCCCGGTTCTAGGAGAGAAAATAACGAGGTTGAAAAGGATATCAAATGGACTGTATCATCCCTGTTATACCTTGACCCGCCAACGAAACAGTCAGAACTAGAAGTTCGAAGAATTATAAATTTGCAATGTATAACAAATCAGTTAACATATGCATTTGCAGATACCGTTACAGTAACTAATCTCATATAACAGTAGCAAATGCACCTACCCGAATTGAAATCCCACAAGAACGTGGGGTGCAGATGATACACGTGGGGTTTTAGAACCCGCTTGAAGTATGGTAAAAATCTTGGTTCTAAGGATAAAAATCCTAGAAAATAAAAGAAAGCTGAAAAGCATATTAACCCAAAAGTGACTGAAAGTATTTTGGATGAACCAACTTCCGCGGTTGATGAAAATGTTGATCAGGAGGAACCTGAAGAAAATCATGAGATTACTATCAACTTTGTTCATAATGGAAATATATGGAATCGAAATAAAGTTGATTGCACTAATGATGTTTTGTGTCAAAGAAAGTAAATGACGAAAACGAAGATCCGGAGCCAAAATCTTTATATGAATGTCAAAAGAGGCATGATTGGCTAAAATGGAAAGATGCAATGCAAGTAGAACTCAATTCACTTATAAACGAGAGGTATTTGGTCCCATTATACCCACCACACCAAGAGATGCGAGGCCAGTTGGCTATAAATAGGTTTTCATTCGAAAAAGAAATAAGAAAAACGAGATAATGAGATATAAAGCTCGCCTTATGGCTCAAGGTTTTTCGCAAAGACCAATACATAATTATGAGGATACATACTCTCCTTTTATGGATGCAAACACATTTAGATTTCTGATGAGCTTAGCGGCTTATGAAAATCTAGAAGCGCGTCTCATGGATGTCGTTACGGCATATCTTTATGGATCATTAGATATTGATATCTATATGAGAATTCATGATAAATAATTACTTGAGGTATTATAATCCAAACCGAAAGAGTTATGTGCAAAAAAATTGCAAAGATCATTATATGAGTTAAAACAATTTGGACGTATGTTGTACAATCATCTCAGTGAATATTTAATGAAAGAAGGATATATTAATGATCATATGTGCTCATGTGTTTTCATTAAGATAACAACATCACAACTTGTGATAATTGTTGTGTATGTTGATGATTTAAACATTATTGGAACTCAAGGGGAAATATAGAAAGCATCAAACTATTTGAAAAGAGAATTTGAGATAAAAAATCTCGGACAAACAAAATATTGTCTTCGCCTACAAATTGAGAATTTTTCTAATGGTATATTATTCCATCAATCTACATATACTAAAAGAGTGCTAAAACGCTTTAAGATGGATATGACAACTCTTCTCAGTACTCCTATGGTTGTTAGATCATTAAAAGTTGAGAATGATCCTTTCCGACTACTAGAAGAAAATGAAGAGATACTTGGTCCTAACGTACCATATCTAAGTGCAATGAATCACTTATGTATCTTACTAATTGTACTCGACTTGATATTTCATTTGCAGTTAATCTTTTGGCAAAATTTAGTTCATCACCTATGCAAAGACATTGGAATGTAATTAAACGTATCTTTCGCTACCTACAAGGAAGTATTGATTTAGGATTGTTTTATCCTAGAGATTCTAAAGGCGAAATGGTTGGTTACACAGATGCGGGTTATTTATCAGATCCACATAAAGCTCTATTCCAAACAGGATACATTTTTACGATCAGAGGCACTGCTATTTCTTGGTGTTCTCAGAAACAAACACTTGAGGCTACTTCTTTGAATCATGCCGAAAACATTACTATTCATAAATCAAGCATAGAATGTGCATGGCTCAGATCGATCAGTTGACACAATTAAAACAACCAGCGGAATCAGTAAAAATGAGAAACAAACAATTTTCTATGAAGATAACGCATCATATGTTGCTCAAACAAAGGAAGAATATATCAAAAGTGACATAAATAAACATATCCCTCCAATGTTATTTTCATACACCCAAAATCTCGAGAAGAACAAAAAGATTGAAGTAAGATATGTTCAATATTCCCAAAACGCTGCAGATCTCTTCACAAAGTCTTTACCAACTTTGACATTCACGAAACATATTCAAAATATCATAACATCGTCAATAAGACCTTTTAGATGACGAGATGTTTTTCAAGGGAAGTTTACGCAATTATACTATTTTACTTCACTATGGTTTTTTCCAATGGATTTTTCTAAGAAGATTTTTAATAAGTCAACAAAGACGTAATACAAAATAAGTGACATTGGTCTCTACGAGAGTGTTACAAAAGTCAAATAAAATAAAAAGCGAGAAATGAATAAGTTTTTTTTTTGTCATCTGAAAATAAATAACAGTTGATACAGATAGAACAAAAATAAACCAACCAAAGCAGAGCCCAAAAAACAGAGCAAAAACAGGGAGATCTAGACAGGGCAAAAACAGAGCAAAACAGAACGAATGAAAAACATAGAACAGAGGGATCAGCTCAAGTAATCTCCGAATCAAACAAATCGGAAAGCCAGGAAGGAGCACCAGCTGCAACGTATGATTGCCAAAGATTACAAGAGATGACACTAGAGGCTATTAAGTGCGCTCCTCTGTTTCGGTGTCTAGGATCAAAAACGAAGAAACAATCTGGATGGCTTGATAGCAGTGCTAAAATGGTTGATAAGCTTGACCTTTCCGCCTGCCAGAGATTGACATTGCCCAAAGCTTTTACCAGTTTAGCCGATTCATAAGCAAAGATGACTTGGGTGAAGTTCAAGTCCAAAATAGAAGAAACAGCCCAAGATGTTGCTGTAAACAAAGCAACTGAAGAAGATAAGATCTATGAAAAAGAGCGTCTGCTATGGAGGATCACTTTTCCTAATGAGTTTCTCAAAACGAAAGAAGATCCTAACCGATTAGATTTAGCATTCCATCTAAATCCAATATTGCATTTCAGCCAGGGAGGTTTTGGTGGTTTCCAAAATTTTCCTCTATCAATTGGGGGTGAAGCAGGGGCCTGGTCAGATTGGTTTGCTAAGAACCAAAGGGATGCATCCTGTTTGAATTTTTCAACTGCTTGGTTTGTAATGTAAAATCTTCCTTCTATTGTGCAAGCGTTTCTTGATTTCTAAATCCCCCAAAAGATCCACAGCAAATTCCTTCTGATTACCCAGGGAATTGAAGTATCTTGAATAACCTGGAATACATGATGAAAATTGCAGTACATAGAAGTTGAATGAAATCCATCAGCAGGGAATGGCAGGTGTGAAAGAGCCCATATTTGTCTAGCATAATGGCAAGTAAAGAGGCAGTGATTAACTGTTTCATTCTCTTGACCACATAAAGTACAAATGTTTGACACTCTTAGTTTTCTTTTTTGCAGGTTGTCTTGGACTGGCAGAGCATTAGAAATAGCTTTCCAGATAAATACATTGAGTTTTGGAGGTGCTTTCCACATTGAATCCTCTCAGCGAGAAATGAATAAGTTAATAAAATTAAAGTGGAGTTCATCGTCAGCATGTACTATAACTTCTATTTTTTCTTTTTTATATATATACACTCATTTGCGAAATATAGTTCATTTGCTCAATACCTTCTTCCTCTAATAATAAAATTTTTAATTTTTTTTTAATTATCAGATCTAAATATTCATGAATATAATATTTTTATCGTTTTTATATTTAAATTTATAATAATTATCAAAGATATCGAATATTTTATAACAAACAAAATATAATTGACTTTTGAATCACAATACAAAATAATGTAAGAGAGATGTGGGTCCATGGTCTGGTCAATAGGCAAATGGGAGACCCGAAACCGCGTTTAATAATACATACATGATACTGCATATGCGTGTTTGACTTTTGATCACGACTTCTTTGCATTAAATGAATAATTGGATTACATGGTCTTTGTACTTATCATAATCAGGTTCTAATAAAGTACAAAAATGTTAAATTTCAAAATCCATTGAATATTTAACAATTAACATTGCTTTTAAATTAATTTTAACTCATCTCGGATAGGGTGATGAAAGATTAGCTATTTTCTACGACGGGCTCACTCTTTTTTATTTTATTTTATATAAAACAATAAAAAACCAAGGTCCGATTTTGTAGTTGGTAGCGATAGTTATGAGTGGTAACAATTAACTACAGCGGTATGTTATGTTGTTCAACTAGTTGCTGTATTGTTCAATTGGTTGTCGACTTGTCGTTGCCACCGTTTATTTTTTAAAATTATAAATTGATGAAAATTTATATTTGTAATAAAATATTTAAAATAAACATATAAAAATAATTAACTTAATATTTTGTAATTGATATAAATTAGTATTTTTATATTTATTTAATGTGTTTTGATTTATTTTGACAAAACCAAATTAAATGTAAATTATTTTATTTTAATTTTAGTTTCTAATTACATTATGTTATTATATATTTTTTTAATTTATTTAAATTTAATTTAATTTTTTATAATCGTTGTTTTAGTTCGTTTCACATTCTTAGAAACATGTGGTTGCGATTGGTAATATGTTCAAAAATCAACAACTAAGAAAAATAGCAACCAAAATTTTTGATTGTTGTTGCAAATATTAATGATTAAACACAAACAGAAGAAACAGAGATGTCAAAGACTCTGAAACAGAAGGAGGGTTTGATTGATTCTTCAAACAATGTCGAGATGGACCAGATTAACCAAGACAAGGCCCAACCTTTATCCATATCCATCTCTCAATATCACAAATTGTGTCACGATAAAGCATACGGAAAAGAATTTCACCTATGAAAATCTCAGTTTGAGACCTTTCTTTCGGGTCAAGGCCTTTTAGGCTTTGTTAATGGAGCCCTTCCTCAGCCAACGCCTACAATCCTTGTCCCACACATAGATGGAGGCAACATTGAGACTGTAAATCCAGATTATCCACCCTGGATGAAAGCAGATCAGGTGGTGAAATCTTGGATTTTAGGATCTCTTTATGAAGATATCTTAGGAGAAGTAGTCAATGTTGTTACTTCCTACAATGTGTGGCAAGCCTTGGCTCACCATTTCAACAGAGTTTCGTCTTCACATCTGTTTGAGTTGCAAAGGAAGCTTCAGATAACATCAAAAGGAGAAAAATCCATGGTTGATTACTTAAAAGAGGTAAAAGGTATATGTGAGTAGCTAGCTTCTATTGGTAGTCCTGTCCATGAGAAATTGAAGATCTTTGATGTTCTTCATGGTTTAAGCAAGGATTATAAACTAATAAAGACAAGTATTTAAGGGTCTATTGATATGAAACCAATGCCGACCTTTGAAACCATTACTCACATACTTATAAGCTTTGACGACAGACAACACGGATATATCAATGATTTCTCTGTCTCACCACACTTGGCTTTTAATGTTGTAAGAACAACTGATAACTCCAACTACTACAGAAACAACAGAGGCAGAAGCAGTGGTTATAACAGAGGCTACAATAGAGGAAAAGGTTCTTTCTCTACTAGGAGAAGAGGCTTTCAACAACATATATCATCATCTTCCAGTACTTCTAGCTCCTTTGGTGATGACAACATACAACTATGTCAGATATGTGGTAAACCAGGCCATCAAGCTTTAAAGTATTGGCACAGATTCAACAACAACTATCAAGCTGAGGATCTTCTAAGTGCCTTGACTGCCATGCGCATCATTGATGTAACTGATAACTCTGGCCATGAGTGGTTCTCGGATTCTGGTGCAACAGCACATGTCACAAGTTCACCTCACCATCTCCAACATGCTCAATCATACGCGGGAACATATGCTAGAATGATTGGAGATGGAAATCTACTGCCAATCACTCACATAGGTTCAACTAGCCTCACTTCTACTACATGTATCTTACCTCTCAAAGATCAACTGGTTTGTCCTGCTATAGTAAAGTCCTTATTGTTAATTTCAAAACTCACACATGATTACCCTTGTTCTGTTGAATTTGATGATGATTTTGTGCGTGTTAATGATAAGGAAACAAAGAGGCTACTCATCCTAGGAAACAAATATAATGGGCTATATATGTTGAAGAACAACAAATTTCAGGTGCTCTATTCATCAAGACAACAATCCACAAATGATGAAGTGTGGCACAGACGTTTAGGACACCTAAATTCTCAAGTTCTCCAACAATTTTCTGCACAAAAGCTCATCTTAATTACCAGAATAACCAAGAAGATATGCACTGCTTGTCAACTTTGAAAGAGTTTGAAATTACCTTTTTCTGCTTCTGTTTTTAATGCTACTAGACCTTTAGAGAATATTCATTGTGATCTATGGGGTCCTGCACCAATAATTTCAAACCAAGGATTTAAGTTTTATGTATTTTTCATTGATAACTACTCAAGGTTTAGCTTGCTCTATCCACTAAAGATGAAATCTGATTTTTATCAAATCTTCTTGACTTTTCAAGCATTAGTTGAAAACCAATTTCAGAACAAGATTAGTATATTTCAGTGTGATGGTGGAGGAGAATTTGTGAGTTCAAAATTTATATAGCACCTTCAAAGTTGTGGAATCCAAAAACAAATATCATGTCCACACACCCCTGAGCAAAATGGATTAGCTGAGAGAAAACATAGGCATATTGTGGAATTAGGCCTGACTATGATGTTTCAGAGTAGAGTACCTCAACAATACTGGATAGAAGCCTTCTATACAGCAAGCTTCTTGATCAATTTGCTCCCATCTGCTGAAAGAATTATTCCTTATGAAATGCTTCATAAATCTGCTCCTAACTACACCTCCTTAAGAGTATTCGGGTGTGCATGTTTTCCCATGTTGCGAGAATACAAAACCAACAAGCTTGATCCTAAGGTTATAAAGTGTGTATTCTTAGGATATAATACCAAGTACAAAGAATATAGGTGTCTGCTCCCTTCTACAGGCAGAGTCTACATAAGTAGACAGGTGATTTTTGATGAAGAAAGCTTCCCCTTTGAAGACATGTATGCACATATGCTTCCAAAACCAACAACCAACCTTATGCCAGCCTGGTATAAAAGTTTTCCTCCAAACACCAGTCCATTATCTCATACTCAAGATGCAGACATCAATAACTCAAGCTTTAATTCAACTTCAGTTAACCATGACTCTTTCAACCTACACACACAGTATATACCTCCTACTTACACTCCACCACAAACTACAATACCTGACTTGCCAGAATCAAGCCAATCAACAACTCAAGATGAATCAACAACTCATGATGCATTAACATCTTAAGATGACTCAGGTTCTGAAACTTCACAACAACAGCTCAATACTGCATTGTCTAATACTGATGAATCAAATAGTCTTAGGTGTACGACATGCTTAGATCCTGAACCTATAGGCAACAACTATCCTGATTCGTCCAGTAGGACAGACAATTCAGAAGGAGCCTCTTTACCAGAAAAAGTTACTAAATCAGAACAAGTCCCTACCACTAACTAACCAACCATCTTAGTACAACTAAATAGACATCCTATGACCACTAGATGAAAGGCTAGAATAACAAAACCAAATCCCAGATACATTCTGTTTACTCAAAAGGTTTCATATCCAGAACCAAAGATAGTAAAAGCTGCCTTGAAGGATGAAGGATGGACAAAGGCAATGCAAGAAGAATTGAAAAACTGTGCAAAGACAAATACTTGGTCCCTAGTACCTCATGAACCACACATGAATGTACTTGGTAGTAGGTGGTTTTTAGAACAAAATTGAATGCATATGGATCTCTTGACAAGCTCAAAGCCATACTTGTGGCAAAAGGGTTTAATCAATCAGAGGGAATTGACTATCTAGAGACATACAACCCTGTGGTTAGATCAGTAACTATAAAAACTATTTTACATATCTCAACAGTCATGGAATGGAATATAAAACAAATGGATGTTAAAAATTCCTATTTACATGGTGATTTAACAGAAGAAGTATACATGGTACAGCCTGCAGGAATTGTCAACAAAGCTAAACCAACTCATGTGTGCAAACTCCACAAATCTCTTTTTGGTTTGAAGCAATCCCCACATGCCTGGTTCAACAAATTTAGCAGTTATCTACTTGAATTTGGTTTCATGTGCGGTATGAGGGATGCTTCATTGTTTATTTACAGCCAAGGCAAAGATATAACCATGTTACTTTTCTATGTAGATGACATAATAATTACTGGAAATAACTCAGAGATTTTACAAAAGTTATTAACTGAACTAAGCTCTCACTTCATGATGAAGGACCTTGGTCAATTACACTACTTCTTGGGTATTCAAGCACAATTTCATTCCAAGGGAGTATTCCTTTCTCAGCAGAAGTATGTTGAAGACCTACTTGCAGTAGAAGGAATGACTGACTGCTCCTCTGTATCCACACCACTTCCACTTCACCCTGATAGATTACTGATAATAGGGATTTTGGGTCCCTGGGTTATCAATCAACCCATCGTTGTAGTATTGATGGGTCTTTGTCAATCCATAACGGGAGTGTACTAAACAATCTGGATGTATTGGATACCTTAAAGTCAAGCTAAATATTAAAATGGGGTTTGGTTACTAAAAGGTCCTAAGTGCAACGAAAGTAAAAACCATAAAAACAAAGAAAGGCTTAAAATACTTTTGGATGCAAAACAGAGTAAAAGCAAGAAAAGGTAAAAATGCAACCAATGTAAAGTCGTTCCTGAGGACAAAGGGTAATTGACTTGGGAATCCATCTTGGTATACCTAAGTACCTAACATACCTCAAACAATGAGCTGACCCCTAGACAGTAGCTCTACTAACAATCAATTCCAATGTCTTGGCAACCAATCTCAAGCAAGGCAATCACAGACTCAACTGTCGTCATAGACGACGACTACCTAGCAGGCATTAACCTCTACTACTCTAGCTAACTCATTTCCTATATCTATTCACAGAGAAGGGGTAACAAATCTCTAGAACCCCCTCGGTACGGTCACCTCCAATAACTCACCTTCCGGTGTTGTAGGGCCTAACGGAAGGTCTCTGTCCCTTCCGGGTAGGCGTACAATCAGCATTAAACTGAGGAGGATCAGAAGGGATCTAAGAAACAAGTAACTTAGGTACCTAAGCAAACCCAGAATATCAACCCTTATCTACCCCCATCCTCAGGAACTTGGATGACTACTCCCTACTCATGGGAGTAGAAG
>OVBE01009099.1:0-15827 GCA_900406425.1 Iberis pinnata | reverse complement strand
AGGTACCTGAAAACAAAGCAAACAAGGTAGACTGGTAAGTAAAAACGTAAAAGAAATGCATGATTTGAAAAGATCCAAAATCCAGAATGTAGTAGCAAATCCGAAATGGCAACATCGCCAAATTGATAAAATAGGGATTTTGGGTCCCTGGGTTATGAATCAACCCATCGTTGTAGTATAGGTGATGATGGGCTTTGTCAATCCATAATGGGAGCGTACTAAGCAATGTGGATGTATTGGATGCTTTAAAGTCAAGCTAAATGTAAAAGGGGGTTTTGGTTGCTAAAAGGTCCTAAGTGCAACGAAAGTAAAAAAACATAAGAACAGAGAAAGGCTTAAAACACTTTTGGATGCAAAACAGAGTAAAAGCAAGAAAAGGTAAAAATGCAATCAATGTAAAGTCGTTCCTGAGGACAAAGGGTAATTGACTTGGGAATCCATCCTGGACTACCTAAGTACCTAACATAACTAAAAAATGAGTTGACCCCTAGACAGTAGCTCTACTAACAATCAATTCCAATGTCTTGGGACCAATCTCAAGCAAAGCAATCACAGACTCAACCGTCATCATAGACNACGGTCGTCATAGACGGCGACTACCTAGCAGGCATTAACCTCTACTACTCTAGCTAACTCGTTTCCCACATCTATTCACAGAAAAGGGGAAACGAATCTCTGGAACCGTCTCGGCTCGGTCACCTCCAATAACTCACCTCTCGGTGTTGTAAGGCCTAACAGCGGGTCTCTGTCCCTCTCGGGTAGGAGTACAATCAGCATTAAGTTGAGGAGGTCCAGAAGGGATCTAACATACAAACAACTTAGGTACCTAAGCAAGCNAACTTGGATGACTACTCACTACTCATGGGAGTAGAAGCAGATGAAACAACAAACATAAGCTTGAACCTAAACATGCAGATCCAGGAAGAACAGCAAGTACACAAACCCAGAAATGAAGAACAACAATAAAACAGTAGCTAAGCAAGAGATTAAAAACTTAAAACGAAAATCAAGATGCACAAACTAAAGAACAACCTAAAGCTAAGCAAGGAATCAAAGGGAAAACAGTAGATTAACTAAAGACTTGAAAGAAAAATGGTTTTTACACCAAGAACATGAAGAACAAAACTAAGAAATGAAAACCTAAGACAAAAACCTAAAAAGGAAAGAAAAACTAAAGCTTGTGCAAATGGAGGCGAGTTAGGGCTTTTATAGTGTTCAGAGAAAATCCCTAATTCGCACTAAAAACAAAATGCTAATCATTGTCTTGGATCTTGGGCCTTGCTTCAGGTGGTATCCGGATTCGAGTTGGTCGGGTCTGAGCGTGTTTGCCTTCGAGTAAGTAAGTGCATAATCGATCCGGACTAAAGACGCTTGCTTGGGATCGATCCAGCGTTGAGTGCGTCCAAAGTACGGCTGAGGTTGGGATCGATCCCGGCATTCAGTGCCTGAGATCGATCCCAACATAAGTGAGATCGATCTCGTATGTTCTCTTCTTAGTCTAACTTCATCTTCGTGCACTTCATTGGCTTTGTTTGAGACTTCATCCGAAACGTTGAAAGAGTGAAAAGGGGGATCGATCCGAAGTGCTTGCGGGATCGATCTGAAGTGGTTGCCGGATCGATCTGGAGTGGTTGTGGGATCGATCTGCATAGTGTTGGGATCGATCCCGAAGGTGCTGAGTGGGATCGATCCTGTTTTGTCGCCGAAGTGCCTGAGATCGATCCTGCATAGTGTTGGGATCGATCCTGCAAGTGCTCTGAGGTAAGTTCAGTTCAATCCATGTTGAGTGCTGCTCCATTCAACGTCAAGTGTTGCTTTTTTGAAATTTCTCAAATCCTTCCCAAAAACACCTGAAAGTCCTGAAAAACCTCCAAAATACGTGCATATGCAAATTCTAATGCAAAAGTCCTAAAACAATAAACTTAGTGAAATCGACCATAAATATGATGTATGCACGCTTTTAGACCTCAGAATCGATGTTAATTGATAAGTAAAATCCATGAAAATTCAGAGTCATCACAAATCTCACAAATCCATTCATTGTAATTGTCACCTTTAAGAAGAACATAAGTGATGAGAGAACCAAAATTATCAGAAGCTGCGAGATTGTATGGAGAGACAACTTGAGTTTCTGAACTTCCATCGCTGGTTCGATGGCTTGAAGCCGAGAAGTCTGTGGTAGTAAGCATCATTGTACTTTGTATCAACTTGATACAAGAAACATAGTGAACAAACGAAGAACACGACTTCAACAAGGAAGACGGCAAAACAGATTTTAAGGTTTTGAGAGTGTCTCTGATAACATGTAGATTACTAATCTCAAATCACTTAGTTTATTCATTATGACACAAGAACGTATTTATACAAGTAAGACATATATGAATATGGAAACCCAACATACAATCTCCTAACTTATAAGAATATATTCATATTCCCCACTACCTATAAATTTCATATTCTCATTATTCAATTTCTTTTCTGGTTAAAGGAGCAAAGCTTGAAAACTTGAGAACAAGTTTGAAGATAGTGAAATGGTATTAGTTTTGTACTTTTGTTTGTAGTGGAAAAGCGAAGAAGACGCATACTGCTAATGAAGAAGAGAAGCCAAAGAATAAATTACTCGTTGTTATGGGAGACTCGTTGTCTCTGTTGCAACAATCTACTAAAAAAAGGGTTGAATCCGCAAGACCTCATTCATGAAGGAAGCATAGCTAGGGCTCAGAGCCATGCCACGAGGGAAAAATAAAAGACAATTTTCCAAGGCCACCATTTTCTAATTGTTGGAATTGTAAGGTCACATTTCAAATGTCATGTTAATGTTTTGATTGAGGTAATTAGTATCATATCTTAATATATTAAATATGTAATTATACTGTAAAAATTTTTATATCCAAATTTAAATTTATAAATTTTCTTCCACTTTTTAATATCTCTCATAATTAATTATTTTTTCTTTATCTAATACAACTTCCACAATTTTTTTTCCTTCTTTTTCGTTATGTTTTTTCTTCAAGATCGTTGATTAATTATTCAATTGTTGTATGCTTTAACATCTCAATATATTTAATATGTATTCTCTAACGATTAACTACCAATTGGGAAGACAATATCTACGAGTTAATAAGTGTTTCTTTTATGTGGAAGTGAGACTATTAACCATACGTTGCTTGTTTATCCTCCAGTTATGAAATGTTTGATCCTCTCGAATATTCTTTCACCATTTAGTCTTTTCCCTTTGAAAAATTTATCTAAAAACTTGTAGGGATCGTAAAATCGGATTTAGTTAAAAACCAAGTCTAAAACATTTAAAAATCTTAAACCGAACAGAGTCGAGTCGAAACTCTTTCCTTAATTCTAAAAATTGCACGTAGTAAGACGGTTTACCGCAATTTAAGAATCCCATGATACAACCGTTACACATCTTTATTAAGATGTACTATTAATAAAGCCTATCGATGTTAGTCTTTATGAATACTCCCTAAACTTTGGAACAAGATACTTATTGGAACAATGTTTGACGATTTTTTATTGGTAATTATTTTTTTCTCTTTACTCAATACCGAAAACCAATATTTTCTGATGATTGATTGAGAAAAGGATGTGAAACAATGAATGAGGGGTGGTGGTATTTATAGTTTCCGAAACGGTGGCTTGTGCGAACGGACATACTGGTTCACTTGGACGCACCATTTCGCGTGGAAGCACCAAACCGAACAGATGCAACTGTTCGCGGATGGCACTAGTTCGGACGGCGTCTAGGTTCAATGAACTTGATTGTCTGCGATTTGGGTCGAGACGAGTTGGGCCAAAATTTTAAGTCTGGACCAAAATGCAATTGAACAGGAATTTTGGTCCGAACTGATGTTGGACCAGAAATTAATTTGGTCCAAATTTAATGTTGGGCCAGAAATAATATGGACCAAAACTTGGGCTTAAATGGACCGAAATTTTTTATCAAAAATTTATCCAAAAAGAACTTATTTAATGGACCTTCGGTCCAATCGACCTTACAACTCGCGACCGCGACTGTGCCAAGCTGGCTCGGCATCGGCGAGGGCGCGTGCGTGTGGTCTTCCTTTCTTACTTCCACCATGAATAATATCTCTTTTATACTCACTTGTAAACACTACATGAGTATTCTCTATATATACCCCTCAAAATCATTCTTCCCAAGCAATACGAGACTTTGGTCATATGTTGACTTGTGTGTTCACTACACACTTTGACCTCACATTTCTCATTCAATTTAACTTCAAATTTAACATTTGAATATTCAAAGTTTTAGTTCAAACTACAAAATATTCAATGCTCCCAAAATCCGGCGATTCCTGGCAACGACCTTGCCAGAAATTTCGCCAGAAAAGTGACAGAAGTCACTGTCCAAATTTTGAGTTCCAAAAATCCCCCACATGAATAGAAATAATCCTAAAACATATGAAAATTCTAGAAACTCGAAAGAATAGACTGACTAGATTCCCTAGGAAGCTAGACATACAGACTTTTCGAGAATATTGCAAAAAATCACAGCATTTGATTTGTTAGCATTCGCCTTGAACCACTCATAGTTAATACATGTCAGATTTACTCAGCTAGGGAGTAAACATGATGTCTTGACCCCCCCCCCCGGGTTTTGGTGTAAACCTAGACAACATGTATAACACAATTTCATTTTCTTACAAAAAAATAAGTTCTCTATTGTGTTCATTTTGGTCCTGAACAAACCTGGTATCATGAGTGACTTGGAGAGATAGCCTTTCCTTCTCCCTCCTAGAATGGGCCTTATTCACACTCATTTAGGTGATCTACCATTAACTTTTGCAAAAGTATCCTGTAATACTCATCTAGAAAGTTATGGAATCATTAAAAGCTTTGAGTTTAACCTTTTGAATAACATGATTACACTATATCATCATCAAAATTTTTAAGTTGGGAATTGGGTAGAGAGACTGGTCTCACAGTGTTTGGATAGATTTAGTTTGAAGTTGTTGTCCTCTTGAACCTATTTCTTGGGATCTCTAGTCAGTTAGGTAGGGTTACCATCAAACTTCATCTTTCATCATAGGCTTTTAAACATATTCCTCATGATGATCTTTCTACTTAATCTCTTTCCAAACCTTTAGTGAACGGATCAGCTAGGTTATCGGCATATTTGATAAATTCTATCGTGAGTACTTCTGTCGAGATCAAGTTTCTAATGGTCTTATGTCATCGTCTTATGTGACGAGATTTGCCATTATACAATATACTTTGTACCCGAGAGATAGCGGATTGACTATAACAGTGTACACATAATACAGGCACGGGTTTTTCCCATATTGGAATACCTTTTAAAATTTTTTTGAAGCCATTCAACTTCTTGAGCTGCATTATCAAGAGCTATAAACTTTGATTTCATAGTTGACTTTGCGATTAAAGTTTGTTTGGAAGATTTCCATGATATTGCGGCATCCTCTAAGGTAAATATATATCCACTTGTGGATTTAAAGTTTTTGGAGTCTACTATCCAATTAACATCACTGTATCCTTCCAAAACTCATGGTTCTTTACCATAGTGTAGACCGTAGGTTTTAGTATAACACATGTAATCTAATACTCTAGTTATAGCTTTCCAATGATTATATCTTGGATTGATGGTGTAGCGGCTTAATACATTTACTGTATGCACTAGGTCGGGTCTAGTACAATTCGTTAAGTACATTAGACTCCCCATTACTCGAGCATATTCCACTTGGTCCACTGCAGTTCCTGAGTTTTTAGTCAAGTGAATTAGGTTCTACCGGTGTTTTCGCATTTTTACTTGAGTATTCTTCTAATTTATTTAGTATCTTTTGAGCATAATGTGATTGTGATAAAATTATGCCTTCGGCATGTCTATGGATTTTAGTTCCGAGAATGACGTCTACCAAACCCATTTCTTTTATATCGAAGTTTCGACTAAGAAGACCCTTAGTTTGATTAGTCATGTCTTTATTGCTACCAAAAATGAGCATGTCATCAACATATAATCCCAACAAAACGTATCCATGTGGAGTACTTTTGATGAATATGCATTTATCACATTCGTTTATAGTAAGCCCATTTAACATCATTAAATGTTCAAATTTATCATGTCATTATTTTAGAGCTTGCTTGAGTCCGTATAACGACTTTACAAGTCTACAGACTTTGTGCTCTTGTCCTCGAATGACAAAACCTTCAGGTTGTATCATATATATTTCCTCTTCTAAATCACCATTTAAGAATGTTGTTTTTACATCCACTTGATGAATTTCGAGGCCTCTTAAAGCCGTGATTGCAACCAAGGTTCGAATTGATGTTATCCTTGTTATCTGATAATAAGTGTCAAAGAAATCCAGTCCTTCTTTTTGGCGGAATCCTTGCACTACAAGCTGTGCCTTATACTTTTCGATGGTGTTATCCGGTTTTCGCTTTGTTTTGAAAATCCATTTACACCTTAATGCTTTAAATCCTTAGGGTAAATCGACTATTTCATAAGTATTATTTTGTAATATTGAATCAATTTCACTATTGACGGCTTCCTTCCAATGAGGTGTGTCTGGTATAGAGATAGCTTCTGAGTATGTTCTTGGTTCGTTCTTTGCGAGAAAAACCGTCATAAAATCATCTCCAAAGGATTTTTCCTTGCGAGCTCTTTTACTTCGCAGATGTTCAGCTTCTACTTCTTCCACTTATGGAGAAGTTCCAAAGGTGCTTGCCTTATTTGTTGAGGAATCCGCTTCTCTTTGTTCAATTGTATGTTTTGTACGTTGTTTTTCCTTACAAGGAAAATGTTCTCAAAGAAAGAAGTATTCCATGATTCGATGATTGTATTGACATGAATATCAGGTATATCTGATTTATGAATAAGAAATCTATAAGCACATCTATTGTGTGCATATCCAATGAAAATACAATCAACGGGTTTAGGTCCAACAATGACCTTTTCCGGAGGCGGTACAGCAACCTTTGCAGGGCACCCCCATACTTTGAGGTATTTGTATGATGGTACATTACCTGTCCAAAGTTTATATGGCGTTGTGCTATTTTGCTTATTTGTTATTTTGTTCAAAATGGTATTTGTAGTCAGCAGAGCTTCCCCCCCCCCTCCCACATTGACTGGGGTAACCCAAATTATTGCAACATAGCATTCATCATATCTTTGAGAGTGAGGTTTTTACGTTCCGCAGTCCCGTTAGTGTACCGTTAACGAGAGTTAGGTCTGGTGAATGCTTAGGTTGAAATCATTTATCAAGAGATTGGACTTGGTTGCTTATGAATATGTTGTCTAGGAATTAGCTCATTGTTTGAGGTTTGTTAGGTGTCTAGGGAGTACAGGGAGGATTACTGGTCAATTACCACCATGCTTAGGAACTCCTTCCCCTTTGATTCACTACAAGAAATATGATTATCGGTAGCATCCCAGGATAGCGTTTTTAGTGTAACTGCTATTGTACATGGACACGGGTTTTATCCATAGCATATTAGTTTTTTGGATAGTATTGTTTCATTCCCGAGGAAAAAATAATACATAGGCGTGTAAATTTGCTTAGTTTCGGCACTTACTATTGCAGATAATACAAAAAAATGCTATGGTACTTACAAAATCACTTAAATTTTTTCAACATAATCAATTTGACTTAGTTATTTCTCTCTTTTTCATTATTTTCAAAAGATCTTCAATATAATGACGGGCGCTGTCAGAGCGTTTAATTAACTGCTATGCTATCCTACGATAGCGTTTTTCGACCGCTAAGAAAATGCATATTTCTTGTAGTGATTGCATTTTACCCCATTTTTTCTCTTCTGTTTTCGTTTCACTTGCTGTATATCCTCAGTTTCTGTTTATGCATGCTTGCTTTCATTTCTTGTTTTACTTCATGCATGTTTGGTTTGTTTATGACTTGTTAGATAAAAACCCATATTTATTATTTGGTTTGGATTAGTAGTTCCAATTGAATCTAGAGTGCTTAGCATCACACCCATTTGGATTGACACCTATCTATACTACAATGACATGTTAGTGTGATAGGAATCGATACACTTATTCACACACACGTTAAAATCATGTTATCAAAGCACCAAACCGAACAGATGCACCTATTCGCGGATGGCACTAGTTCGGACGGCGTCTAGGTTCAATGAACCTGGTTGTCTGCGAGTTGGGCCGAGACAAGTTGGGCTGAAATTTTAAGTCTGGGCCAAAATGCAACTGAACAAGAATTTTGGTCCTAATTGATGTTGGACCAGAAATTAATTTGGTCCGAATTTAATGTTGGCCAAGAAATAATATGGACCAAAAATTGGGCTTAAATGGACCGAATTTTTTAATAAAATTTTTTCCCAAAAATAACTTATTTAATATTCGCGACCGTGCCGAGCTGGCTCGGTGGCGGCGGCGCGGGCGCGCGCGTGTGGTTCTTCTCTCTCACTTCCACCATGCATAGTATCCATTTGCTACTAATTTGTATACACTACATGAGTAGTCTCTATATATACCCGTTAAAATCATTCTTCCCAAACAATGTGGGACTTTGGTCATATGTTGACTTTTTGTGTGTTCAACCTACACACTTTGACCTCATATTTCTCATTCAATTTAACTCCAAATTTAGCATTTGAATATTCAATGCTCCTAAAATCCGGCGAGTCCTGGCAACGACCTTGCCGAAAAACTCGCCAGAAAAGTGACAAAAGTCATTGTCCAAATTTTGAGTTCCAACAAAACTTTCATTACCTTTTCTTTGCGAGAATAAATAATGAAAGAGGAGGAAAACATTCTGATGTTTTCTTTGATTATTAGGGTATCTTTGGAAAGTGGGAACCGCATGCTGCTTAATGATAAGCAATGGACACCAATAGTCACCTTGAATAATGTGGTGAAAGAATCAATGGAGTGGAACTTGCTAACATTGAGTCATAGATGGATAGGTATGAGACACTAAAATGTAAACCCGAGTGGAAGAAAAACTAGAAATTGTTAAGATCATCCTTGTACTTTGCGATATGGATGGATCATGGAAAGAGAAAAATCACATAAACGGTTTGGGTTAAGTTTTATAGGTACAAAATATTTTCGCTAATCAAAAATGAGCTTTTATAATCGAGTTAGGCCCAACTTAGAAAAAAAAGCCCAAAACATTAGGAAAACCCTAATGTCTCCCAATCGCCGTCAACTGCGAAATCCATCGGAGAAAAGACTCCGGCGGTCCGACGGAGGGACTGAGGCTACTGTGACACAGAACGCGCCACCGAATCCCACATCTGCGATCGAAAGAGCCAGGAGGAGGAGCTGGTCGACTAATTACGCCACAGTAAACATAGGGAGAGTTAGCTAAGTTTCTGGTGCACCGGGAAGTATCTAGTGCCGATGAACGTCGAAAAAACATAGCTGATGGAGATGATTTTCCCCGCATCACCTACAACAGACATGAGCCCAACAATTCTCCTGCAGAGTAGACATGCACACACCTTGAGATCTAAATCCCCACCGCCTCACTGTCCTCCTTCCTACAGTGCCGGAATCTAGACTGGCCGGTAAAGATCCCCGCATAGAAGCTTCTGAAAATTTTGATAGTAGCTGTGAAAAAGAGAGAGAAAGAACAGTTGTACCGTTTAGAAGAATCTGGCTGGAAGAAGGAACGAGGCGAGATTTGCTGACGCTATCGTCACCGGCGAGCTTCGGGAGTCGCGGTGCAAGTGGTGACGCTCGAACTTCTAATGGTGGGCTTCCGTACTACTTTACCGCTGCCTCAAAACTCCGATATGAAAAAATTAAAAGAAGAGAAGAAAGAGAGAAAAAGGTTAGTTAATTTTTCTTCATTAGTTTTTTTTTGTTAAAGGATATTTAATTATTTTTTTTCCATGTTAATTGATAGACTTTAAATATATATATATATATATATATTATATATTTGTCATCCAATTATTTCATTCAAAAGATCGAATCTAGGATGCCAGAAATTTGAGTGGAGCCATCACTACCATGATTTTGGTTTGTGATATAAAAAAAATCTTCTTTTATTTAAAAAATAAAAAAACTCTCTTTTTTTTGCAAATCTATCTTCAAAATTTTAAAAACTTGTCATCTTTCTATTCCAACTCTTATAAGCCCAATCAGGTCCCTCTGAGCTCTTCCCCACTACTCTCTCTCCCCCAAAGTCTCTCCCAGTAAGTCTTCTGCATTTCTGTTTTCCGTTCAGATCCCTCTGTTTTTCATCTGTGATCTGCATTTCCAGATCTCTTCAGTTGCATCATGTCGAAATCTGGCGCTCTGGATCTCGCTTCTAATCTCGGTGGCAAGATCGATAAATCCGATGTCCTCTCCGCCGTCGACAAGTATATATTCTTTCTCTCTAACGCATTCGATCGTAGTTTACATCTCCGATTCACCTAGATTTCGTGTTTTCTTCTCATACATAGTGGTTCCTTCTTGACTCGTTAAGAAAATCTTATCATCGCCTTTCCATATTAACCAGTATTCTTATATTTTGATGTGCGATATCTTCCAATTTTGGATACTCCATTTGTTTTGTTGTTCTATTATGCATAGAAACTGAGCTTTCAGTACAGTTAATTGTTGCTTGAATAAATTTCCTTCTCACGTGTAGTTAGTTCACTACCGTCACGTTCTCCAGGGCCCGAATCTTTTTCTAGATATACTTTAAAACATTTTGATTTATTTATGGTTTTTTATTTTCTTGGTACTTCTTATCTCATCTCTCAAAAATCTGGACAAGTCACATCTCGCCTATATTAAGCATGGATTGTTTTCTCATTGTGGGTCTTTTGATTCAGATATGAGCAATATCATGTCGTTCATGGAGGAGACGAGCAAGAGAGAAAATCTAATTACACTGACATGGTAAATCCAACATTGCTTTCTTTTTTTGTCAAAAATGTTTTCCTACTCTTAAAAAGATTTGTCCACATTGAGACTTGCTTTTTTTTTGCTTACGTAATATTTCTTTCGGCTTTGATAACATATTCACATATGAAATTCTTTGAATGAGCTTATCATTAGTGTTCCATGAGATCAAATTCTTAAAAAAAAAAAAAAAGAATTATTCTAGTTAGCTAAGTATTGAGGTTCTTTTTAACATACAATTCATTGGTCATTTCAGGTAAATAAGTATTATGATCTTGCTACTAGCTTCTACGAGTACGGATGGGGAGAATCCTTCCATTTCGCACACAGGTAGCTCTAAAGTCTGGAATTTTCACTTCTCTACTAGTCTTTTGGAGTTACACTATTGCAGCTATAGATACTAATGCTCTAGTTATATATATTGATTAAGCATGTGTTTTGGTTTGTAGATGGATAGGAGAATCACTTCGAGAGAGTATTAAAAGACACGAACACTTTCTCGCTCTTCAGCTTGGTTTAAAACCAGGACAAAAGGTATGACAACCTTAACTGAGCGTTCGAAAAATGGATCCTTTCCCAATCAATGCTCATTTCCTTTATATTTTGAGTAGGTACTTGATGTAGGATGTGGAATTGGGGGTCCGCTGAGAGAAATTGCACGATTCAGGTATTTTTTACTTCCTGTATATCTATCCTTTGTTAGATTTGAAATAGTTTTCATGGTTAGGAATACTTTTCAATTTTGAATTGTGTTTGCTCTGCTGCAGCAATTCATCTGTTACTGGACTCAACAATAATGAATACCAGATCACCAGAGGCAAGGTAATGTATCTATATGTGTGAGATTTGTTGCATCTCATGTCGTGTAATCATCTGGTTTCTGGTCATTTCCTTGTTGTCTTTTACTGGCATCCTTATCTTTGTAGGAACTGAACCGACTTGCTGGTGTCGACAAGACATGTAACTTTGTCAAGGTCAGTTAAATTTACTGCATAGATTGTTAATCATGTTTTTGAATTTTGATAAGAAAAACACCCTGCAACGTGCAATTTTTGTCATATGTTAATCTTGCAGGCTGACTTCATGAAGATGCCGTTCCCTGACAACACTTTCGATGGAATTTATGCAATAGAAGCAACTTGCCACGCACCTGATGCAGTATGTAAAATTTTTATAATCTTTTTTTTGTGTGTGTTTTTTTCCTCCCTGCATTTTGTATGCATTGTGATTCATCATTATGATTATTAACAACAGTATGGATGCTACAAAGAGATCTACAGAGTGTTAAAGCCTGGGCAGTGTTTTGCTGCCTATGAGTGGTGCATGACTGATGCATTTGACCCTGATAATGCCCAACATCAGAAAATAAAGGTTTAGTGTCTCCGTTGCATCTATCATTGTTATTTATCAACATGAATCATAAACAAAGACTCCACTATGCAGGCAGAGGTAGAGATTGGAAATGGTCTACCTGACATTAGGCTGACTTCAAAATGCCTTGAAGCTCTGAAGCAGGCAGGTTTTGATGTAAGTATCTGATTACAGTTCCTCTCTATTTCCAAATACATTGACGTTTAAACACTTAGTATTTTTATCTGCGTTGGACAAAAAGGTAATATGGGAAAAGGATCTGGCCAAAGACTCGCCAGTCCCATGGTACTTACCTTTGGACAAAAATCACTTTTCGCTCAGTAGCTTCCGCCTAACAGCTGTTGGACGATTCATAACCAAAAACATGGTAAGATGATGTGACTCACCTGCCAAAACTCATCAACTAATTAGTTGTTCGTTTATACAAAGTTGTCATCGTTGTTTACAGGTCAGGGTCCTTGAGTACATAAGACTTGCCCCTCAAGGAAGCCAAAGGGTTTCAAACTTTCTGGAGACGGCCGCAGAAGGATTAGTCGACGGTGGAAGGTCAGAATCCCACTTCTTTTTATTACCCTTCAAGATTCAGATTATAAGTCTCTTATTCTAAAGTAAAATTCTAAATATTTGTTTAACAGAAGAGAGATTTTCACGCCAATGTATTTCTTCTTGGCCCGGAAGCCAGAGTGAACGACTGAGAGATTCTCATCGTAGGTCAAGTGAAATTGATTTCTCAATTTGACTTATTTAATTGTTCTGTTCAATCTTCTTTTGTTGCAGTGTTTTGATGCCTCATGTAATTTGTTTTCTTTAAAAACATTGTTACAAACAATTACCAATTCTTTCGTTAACATATCACGTGTTCATGTGCACACTGTCACTGGATCACGTGAACAAGATCTTGGAATCTTTGTTACGCTTTGGATCTCTGAAGCTCTTTTTGTCGTATTATGCCCTGATCCAAAAGTGGAGGTGGATTTTTTTCAAATAACTTTTCATGGTTCCTCTCTTTTCATAAACGAAAATAATGAAATCGTTTTTAACTGCATTTAAGTTGGAGAACGATTTAAGGAAGAATTTATAACATAGTATCTGAGCAATAAGTTCATAATAATACTAAACCCATATTTCATTTTTATTCTGCAAATTATAACATAATATCAAAGCAATAAATTCATATTCTGTTCATTTTCAAGTCTCCTTCATCAAATTCTATTTTATTCTACCTTATCTTACTTCAACTTCCCTCTCATAATTATATATAAAAAATTAAATTGTTTATCTCTATCCGTCGATCCATATAGAGCCAGTCTTGAGCCCAAGCAGAGCAAGTATGCGGTTACGGCCCTTTTTCCAATTTAAAAATTTTAGTTAAGAAAACGGCCCATTTTTTGAAATATTGTATAATTTTGGCCTATTTTTCCATTGTAAATTGCAGCCTTTAGAAAATTTTAAAATCTCATGACCGGTCCTGATCGTCCATAACTTTATCAAGTGTTTAATAGCATTTTGACCATAAACGGATTGGTTTAGTAGCCAAACTCTATTAAAAACAAATAAACTTTAAAAACAATATATATATATACCATTATTTGATAAGTACAAATATAGAGAAAGTCAACCTAAAGAGGATACTTATAAAGATTGTCATTGGTTAAAAAAATTTTAAAGAACAAAGATTTTTTTTTTTCAAAGGGATAAAATGGGTAAAATATTTGAAATTGCCCTTTTCATAAGTTCGATTCCCGTAAATGTCTGTTTTGAAGTTTATTTTTTGTCAACCAGGTTAAAAACGCGCAGACCCTAAAACGAGTCGAGTTTGTCCCGAAAATTGTCAATAAGTTATATTCATTCGATAAGATACATTGTCAATCAAAACCGAACAAGCTAAGATGGCGAGTAGGTGTTGTGTTTGGTGTGCATATACTCTCATCTCAAGTCTTGGATTCGAGCCACATCTTTTTCCTTTTTATAACAATTATTGGAAGAACATAATATGGAATATTCCATAAGTGTTATTGTTTGGATTTAAATAGATAACTACAAAGATTTTCTATATTTTTATTGTTTGAAAAATTAAATAATAGATTTAAATATTTTTCATAACTTTTATTGTTTGCACTTGAGGTTTTAATATTGTTTTTTTCGTATTTTTAATGTAAAATATTTTATATTACGTAAATAATTTTTAAATAATATATACGAAAATTAAACCTTAATCAATTAAATATTTTTAATACTAATATCTTACAAAAAATATTTAATCCCCTAAAATTATAAAAATATGATTAATAATTTTTTGTTTACTTTTTAAGTATCTCATTTGATCAGTATCTAAATAGTAAGAAAATTATTTAGTTTAATTTTTTTATAAATGAAACCGAATTCAAAAATTAAAAATGATAAATATTATTAAATTGTAAGAAGTGATCAATTTTTTAGTTTTATCTTTTATATTCGGGTCATGAAAAAGACACAACACTATAGTAAATTTTATTTTGATTTATAATTATTACTATTTTATGAATTAAATTATAATTTGAAAAGTATAGTTACTTTACTAAATATCCGATTAATTTGCTTTAATAGAATATTTACTATCTATATTATAAAATTTGTAATTAGAAAATAAAAATACTAAATATAAAATGAATTGTGATATTTTAAAATTGATAAAGTGGAAGTTAGCTATTATTTTAGGTAACAAATAATTTTATTTGCACAACATAATATTTGAAATTCCATTTGTAATTATTTTGAATATTAAAAAACTAAGTTCATTATATTATATATATACACAAGCCTTTAATATCTTTATAGTAAACCGGACTTTACAGGTATAAATCAGTCAAAGATGGGTTTTTATTATTAAACTTTCTCTATAAATATATTTAAATATATTTTTTGTTTCATAGATAAATCTCATATCACGGGTTCGTACCAATCGAATATAAGTTTTTGTAGTTAAAATGTTTTATGTTAAATATATTTAAATTATAATTTCAAAAGTATAGTTAGTTCTATAAATATCCTAATTCACCAATTCTATTAACAATTTCTTAAAATTATGTTTGTTATATGACAGGTTAAATGCAATTTTAAATGTACGTTTTTACTCTATTTTTCCATTTTAAATAATATATATATTAAATTTCAATGAAAAAGAACATTTTTATTTCATAATAAATTCACGGTATCAATCAAATATATATATAAATTTAGGTNATACATATATATATATATATATATATATATATATTCAAAATTTTGAAATTAAATATATTTAATTTTATTTAATTAATGAATTTTTTAGATATTTTAATTAAAAAATCTGTATGATATTTTAATTTAGGAGACAAATAATATATAAGTATTTTTTAATTTGTCCAAATGTTAATTCAAATCTTATAAGTCATATTCTTTTGAATTAAATTTGAGTTATATATATTTTTAAAATGTTTCTTTTTTAATACATGAATTTATTTTAAAATAAAATTTTTCCTTATCCATAAATTGAGTTGCCTAAATATCCAAAATTCTAATTCACTTACATTTAATATATGATATTCTAATTTTTATCACACAGATTTTGTTA
>OVBE01009098.1:0-16410 GCA_900406425.1 Iberis pinnata | reverse complement strand
TATGCATATATTTAGATATCTCCTAAATATATTCTTGGTCTTATCTTATTCTTTTTACTTTACTTCAAGATAAGGTCAACAAAGCCTAAGGCTAAAGCAGACAAAAAAAAGATTGGATGCTTTATATGTGGCAAATGAGGAAATTGAAAAAGGGAGTGTCAAGATAAGGATAAGAAAGTAAAAACATAATCATCAGCTAACATAGTTACGGAGATAGGGTCTAGACTTAGGAACCTATTCGTCCTATTTGTCAGCCCTAAGTATATAGATGACTATATATCAGAACCAGAGGTAAAAAAACCTCTCATCCTTACAACCATCACTCAATACAATAAAGGAGAATGGATGATGGATTATGGCCGCACATTTTATATCAATCCAAACAGAGAATTTCTGTTTGACTTTGAAAAAGTAAAGGGAGATGCAAAGGTTTTAATGGCAAATAAAACACAGAGTGAAGTAGAAGGAATAAGGAAGTTTAAAATTGTGAATCCAGGTGGTTCAGAAGTTGTTCTTACGAATGTAAGATATATGCCTAATATCAGTAGAAATCTCATTTCATATGGAATGCTTGAAAGGGCAGGTTGCAAGTACAGTGGAAAAGATTTTGTTGTCACATTCTACAAAGAAGGGAATAAAGTAATGACTGGAAAATATGATGAAGGTTTATACTATCTCCAAGCTAAATTCAAAGAAGCTGAAGTGAACCTGGTGAGTTCAGCAGATAGAATGACCAAGATTTGGCACTCAAGGCTAGGACATGCTAGTCACAAGAACATGAAACAGTTGGCCAAGCAAGACTATATTCCTAAGGCATAAGTGAAAGAGTGATATTTTGTGAAAGTTATGCTCTAGGGAAAGCATACAAACTATGTTTTCCAGAAGCTAAACACATCACTAAGGGTATTCTTGAATATGTACATTATGATCTATGGGGTTCACCATATACACCAAAAAGCTTAGGTGGATGAAAGTACTTTGTAAGCTCAATTTTGATGATTTCTCAAAGAAAGTGTGGGTTTATTTCTTTAAGACTAAGGATGAAGCTTTCTAAAAGTTTAAAAAGTGAAAAGAGGATGTGGAGAATTCCACATGAAAGAAACTAAAATGCCTAAGAACAAATAATGGTTTGGAACTATGCAATTTAATGTTTGACAACTTGTGTAAAGAGGCTAGAATAAAAAGACATAGAACTTGCACGTATACTCCTTAACATAATGATGTTTCAGAGAGAATGAACAAGACATCATGGATAAAGTAAGAAGTATGATCTAGGTCATGATTTTTGGGAAGAAGCCACATCCACTACAGTGTACTTAATAAACATAACTTCAAATTCAACCATTAAGTTCAGGTTACCAGAAGAAGTATGGACATGGACTAAACCTGTTTTTTCTAACCTAAGAAGGTTTGGGTGTTCAGCATATGTACACAACGTACAAGGAAATACTAGTCCAAGAGCTAGAAAAGGCGTGTTCTAGGGTATCCATTTGGTGTAAAGTTTGGCTACTAGAAGATGGATATTGCACAACAAGCATAAATGTAATTTTCCATGAGGATGAAATCTATAAGGACACTATTAGTTCATAGATAGCAAGTGAGAAACCATTTAGGCAGGACAAAGAGAAACATAAGTCCAAAAGAGAATTGACTATCAGTCAAGAACTTTCTCAAGCTAGAGAAGAAACAAGTACATAATGGTTAGACGGTACTTCTCAAGGTGAAACTTCAATGAGCAGTGACTCGGAATCAGGAGCAAAATTAGGAAGTGAGTATGAGGTATTAGCAGAATCAAAAGAAATTGAGGGTCTTCAGCTTCTTGAGTCAGATGAAGTAGGAATGTCACATGAACTTGATGGTTATCTACTTGCACAAGATAAAACATGAGACATAATATAAGGCCTCCATCCAGGTATGAAGATGCTAATCTAGTTTCATATGCACTGTCATCAGCAGAAGACACAAAAATAGAAGAACCTAAGAGTTTTGCTAAAGCTATGAGAAATAAGTTCAAAGAAAAGTGGAAAGAAGTTGCATAAGAGGAAATGAATTCACTGATGAAGAACTACACATGGGATCTTATTGACATGCCAGAAAAGAAGAAGTTGGTGGGGTGTAAGTGGATAGTCAAGCTAAAGCAAGAAATTCTAGGAGTCGAAGAGAAGAGATATAAGGCTAAACGAGTTGTAAAGGAGTTTTCTCAGAAAGAAGGTGTTGACTATAATGAGATTTTTTTCACTAGTGGTAAAGCATGTTTCAATCAGAATCATGTTGTCAATTGTTGTCAACCTATATTATGAGCTAAAATAGATGGATGTTAAAACAACTTTCTTACATGGAAAATTAGAAGAAAAGATTCTAATGAAGTAACCCGAAGTGTTCATAAAATATGGGGATGAAAACAAAGTGTATTTGTTGAGGAATTCTCTATATGGTCTATAACAATCTCCTAGACAATGGAATATCAAGTTTGATACATTCATGAAAGGGGAAATTTTTCAGAGAAGTAAGTATGACTCGTGTGTTTACATGAAGAATCATAATACAAGCAGAGCCATATATCTACTACTCTATGTGGATGATTTGCTTATAGCATCTGGTGACAAACAAGAAATAAAGAAAAATTAAAGAAAGCCTAAACAGAGAGTGTGAAATGAAAGACTTAGGAAGAGCTTCTAGAATTCTAAGAATGGATATCCACAAAAATAGAGAGAAGGGAATTCTAATTTTTTCACAAGAGAATTATCAGAAAAATGTGTTAAGAACATTCAATATGTTTGATACTAAAACTACAGTTACACCTATAGCATCACACTTCAAGTTGAAGAGTTCGACTAAGGCTGAAGAAGTATTAGAGGCAGAACATATGGAAAATATCCCTTATGCTAGTGCAGTGGGAAGTCTGATGTATGGCAAGATAGGCGTAGACCAGACTTAGCCCACACAATTAGGGTTATTAGTAGATTCATGTCTAAACCAGGCTGGAAACATTGGTCAGCAGTTAAATGGGTACTTAGGTACATTAAAGGAGTTTATCAAAAAATTTTGACATTCGGAAAAGAAACAAGTTTCAGCATAAAAGGATTTTGTGACTCAAATTATGCCACTGATCTTGACAAGAGAAGATCAATGACTAGTTTATTTTCAAAGTTTGGGGTAGCACAATAAGCTGGAAATTAAATCTACAATCATTTGTTGCACTTTCAACTACTGAAGCTAAGTATATGACATTAATAGTAGCATCTAAGGAAGATATATGGTTAAAGGGGTTTTGTACATCGTTGGGTTTTAATCAGGATTCAGTTGAAATTCATTATGATTCACATAATGCTCTAGTCCTAGCAAAGAATACAGTATTTCACGAGAGAACTAAGCACATTGCAACAAAGTATCATTTCATCAGAGAAGTTGCAACATAAGGCATAATGACTCTATACAAAATTCACACTAACAGAAATCCATCAGACTTTCTAACTAAAGCCTTACATGAGCCTAATTTTGAGTTGTGTTGCGATTTGGTTAACTTTGCATGATAAGGCAGGTCAACCTTAGGTTCTTCTCTATCTCCATTGTTCCCTCTCATTTTTCAAAACAAATACAAGTTAGTTTCTATTTTTTTTTTTTGAATGTATGAAGTTTAGAGGAGGTACCTGAGGTAATACAGAAACAGAGAATCACAAGATTTTCAGTTCCAGGTGGAGTTTCTGCGAAAGGTTAAAGGGATTTAGTTTCTTAGAGGTTCAAGTTCCAGATTAAAAAAAGTTATTCACTAATTCAGTTTCTACATGTGTAGTATGTCTACATTGGGTTCCTCAGTTCCAAGATTTTGTTTAGTTGGGTTTACCTCAATATGTACATGCAAGAAAAAAATCAGTAAACTCATATCAGTTTTGTTCTGCATCAGTTCATAGAGCATAAATCAGAAGAAGTTTTGGGATTTTTTTGAGTTCTTTACCTGAGTTTGAAGCCAAAAGGTTTGAGATCATGAATGCACTATTTACTATGCCAACCAATAAAGCCATGGGTCCCGATGGCTACACAACTGAGTTCTTTACATCTACATGGCCGGTAGTTGGGGACGACTTTATAACTACGGTCCAGTCCTTCTTCCTCTATGGTTTCTTCCCTCGTGGAGTCAATGCAACACTAATCTCTTTGATCCCCAAGACCGACAACCCAACCACAATCAAGGACTATCGGCCTATATCCTATTGTAATGTCATCTAAAAAGTAATCTTCAAAATCTTTGCCAACCGCCTCAAGACACTCTTACCTGATGGCATAGAGCCCAACCAGATCGCTTTCATCAAAGGCCGTCTTTTGCTGGAAAATGTCATGTTAGCCATATAACTCGTCAAAGATTACCATCGACCTGCTATCTCTAGCCGCTGTACTTTAAAACTAGATATTTCCAAGGCTTTTGACACTATTGATTGGAGTTTTATCATCTATGTTTTGCATGTTATGCGGTTGCCGGAGTGTTTCAATCACTAGATTCATCTCTGCATATCCACAACCACGTTCTCGATCCTAGTCAATGGCGAACTAGCAGGATATTTCCCAAGCTCTAGAGGCATTCGCCAGGGCTGTGCTCTCTCTCCTTATCTTTATGTCACTGATACTAATGTTTTATCAAAGCTTCTAAATGTAGCTGCGGTTTCTGGATGATTTGGCTACCACCCTTGGTGCCAAGCCATAAATCTTACTCATCTTTGCTTCGCTGACGATATTCTGGTCTTCATTGATGGCACAACCACATTGTTTTCGGGTGTCTTGCATGTTATGGATGTATTTGGCAGGGCATCAGGACTACAAGTAAATGTTGCGAAATCTTCAATTTTTACTAAGGCTAACCCATCTCCCTCTCTACTTGCCTCTATTGCAGCTTTTGGCCTCAAGTTGGAAGCTTTGTCGGTACGCTATTTGGGACTCCCCTTAACCACCAAGAAGCTCTCATGGGCTGACTACGCACCACTCATCGATTGTATCCGCCTAAAAATGACTACTTGGGCAACCAAGCTTCTCTCCTATGTGGGTCGTTTGTAACTCATTAAATCGGTGGTTACCAGCACTGTTAATTTCTGGCAGTCAACCTTCCGCTTACCCAAGTGCTGCATTAGAGAGATAAATAGCTTATGTAGCAATTTCCTATGGTCGGGATCGCCAACTAACTCGCATATGTCAAAGCTTGCATGGGATAAGGTGTGAAAACTAAAACACACCGGTGGTCTTGGTATTTGTAAGTTTGAAGACACATCCCTGGTATTCTCTCTTTCTGTTATTTGGCGACTCTTATCAGGTTCCCCTTCGGTTTTGACTGCATGGATAAACCTCCATATATTGTGGGACTCAACCTCTTGGGATGCTAGTGTGACCACGCAGAGTTCATGGATATGAAGAAAGACTCATCAGTGCCATCCTATTGCAGTCGAATTCTTTCGGCGCAGTTTTTAGGATGGTATCAGTACTTCATTTTGGTTTGACAATTGGACTACTTTTTGGCCTCTTGTTTCTCTTGCAGGTGATCGCGGTATCAGGGAGTTCGATATTCCTTGCAATGCCACGGTTTCCTGTGCTGCTACTTCCCACTCTTGGCGCATTCATTGCCCTCGTATCCTGGCTTTGTGTCTATTACACTCACGAATCATAACCATTCCCCCACCGAACATGCATGCTGGCCCGGGAATTGCTCTTTGGAAACATGGGGAGGATCATTACAAGCCTTGTTTTTCATCCTCTCTTACATTGAAGCATCTAAGTGTCTCATATCCCTCTCAACCCTAGTATCACACTATTTGGTTTCCACAATCGATATTTCGGTATGCTTTCATCTCGTGGCTTGCTGTTCTTGATAGGTTACAAACTCGCAGTCGCATGCGCATCTGGGGTATTCATCAGCCATGTTTGTTTTATGGTGAACCCGATGAGACTCGTTGATATCACTCAATTTTGATGCCTTTTAGTGAATATTTATTTATACTTGATATTTGTCATCATTCGAGTGTTTTCTGTGTGTTTTTGGTATATTTTCATGATTCGGGTATTTTGGACGTTCGGGAGCAAAAAGGTGGTTTTGTGCACAAAGTGGATACAATTTGATGAATGCGGAAGCAGAGTTCAGCAGAAGAGCCGGAAGTTGATCGACATTTTGAGATGTTGCTATGAATGGAATGGAATGAGATTTTAACTCAAACTGGCCACGTGAGTTAGATTTCACATGAAAGTGATTTGAGGTCAATCCATTGTGGCAATCAGAAGTTATGACGATTTTACTGAAGACTGGTCAAGCTGTCTCGCAGAAGAAGCATGTGCAGCACGTGATTGAAGAGATCGATCGATCTACACATGGATCGATCGATCGTGAAGACTGCCAAATCTCCTTAAGTTTGGATTGATCGATCCAGACTTGGATCGATCGGAATGGTCGAGGATTATTGAAGTTTTCCAAAAAGATGTTTCTGTCCTCAAGACTTATCATAGGTTTTTATTTTTAGGTTTTCTTCTCTTTTGACTTCTATATAAGTCAGAAGTTTAGGTTTATTTTGATAGCACCAAATACCACAAACCAGAACACAATTTTATTTTCTGAGAGAGACGAATCCTGATACCTGTATTTTGGAGAAGCATTATGAACTCTCTCTATTTACGTTAATTAAATTCTGATTTTGAATATGTTTTCTCAAATAATGATTGTGGATTTCTTGAAAATGTCTGAGTAGTCTCTTTGTTAGGTTCTTCGTCTAGATCTATTATTATTGCTTGAATTAGCCTGATCACCTAGTTCATGATTTTATGTTAATAAATACAAAGGAATTTGGTTTATCTAATATGATCTAGTCTAGATGAATAAGTATCTTTGCTTGCGGGAGTATTGTCTTAGAATTCTTATGAACATATCAAATCTGTAATCATTGCATGATTTAATTATCTGTTTTAGAGATCTAAGATTTCAGGGGAAAGTAAGTCTTTATTTCTAGAAATTCTATCATAGAGGTCTAATACTTCGAGAGGATATTATCCTATTGCTGTCTTTTGAGTTGAGAACTATTTTCATTGTTAATATTGTTTGTCAACCTGAACCTCAAACCTGAATACTTGTGGAACTTCCCTATCTCCTAGTGTTTTATTATATTAATTTACATTCGCTTTTTGATCATTCGTTTTACTTTTAAATCATTTAAAAAACATTCTCTCTTTTATCTTGTCTTTGCATTATAGATTTAAGATTTAAAACCTGAGCATATCACTCGTGATCATATATTCTTCGCTTGCCCCTACACGTTTACGCTACGAACTCACACGGCCGGTCCTTTGACAGCGTTTAAGTCCTTGCTGGACTCGTACCCTCACATCCATTCGCCACCGAGCTCACTCCCGGCTTGATTTAGCACTCCTCTGGCTGTGCTTCCAAGCGGCAATTTACTATACCTGGTGCGAACGAAACAATTGGCGGCATGGCTCAACTCCACATGGGACGTCCTACCTTTGAGGTCTGATCATCAACACCCTCATTAACCGGCTTACAAGTCTCTAGTATGGCCCAAGCTCACCTTATCACTCTCTCTCCAACAGCGTTGGCTTCATCTACACAGATGATGTCCATCATCTCCTTCCTGTTTATTTTCGCTTTACCAGATTCCCAGGGGATATCTCTCAGTACTTGTCTTGCTCCTTCAGGTGGTGTTCAATAGTTTGTACTTTTTTTCTGCTACTAGTTTTATCCCACATGGTTTTTTAGTAGTAGGTTTTAATGAGGCACTGTCTGAACACACCCCACACCTAAGGACGTCCTTTTATCGACTTTGCTTTGCTACCTCTTACATTCTGTGATTTCCTTTGTACATATGACACTATTGTAATTTGAATAATAAATTTAACATTTCATAAAAAAAAGAGTCATGCTTTTCCTTTTACTATATCACAAAACTAAAACAAAAATAAACTATATTCACTATAATAAAAACATCTATATTAGTTGCAGGAGTAGTATTTGTTAATGCATTTGATATTTTCGTAAAAAAAATTACAAATTATGATGCAACCTTACCAACAAACGATGCATTAAATTATTAGTAGAAAAGACTATAAAATAAAAAAACAATAAATTATACTCACAAAAAATTAGTCATATTAATTTTATGAGCATTATTTTTTTAAAAATATTTGTGGTTTTAATAAATCAATAACTATAAATTATAAACCAAAATTTACCAATAAATTGATTACTAAAATGTAATTAAAAAATATTTTGTTCTCGTAATTTTCTTCTTATTTGAGAAAATATTTGAAATAAGCACCTGGAAGTTAGTTAAACACAATTTTCAATCATTTTTTTTATTGAATATAATATCTTAATTTTTTATAAAATTATGTAAAATGTTTTTGAATGGTGTGAATATGGAAAAATTAAAGCACATCTTTCTATTTAACGTTCAAAATGCATGAATAAATATTTTTAATGTGGTTCAAAAATTTTGTTGTATTGAATTTCTCAAAAATTCATGTCATAATAATTTTTTATGAACACTATATCATGAATTTATCTAAATGAATAAAATTTCAAGAGAATATAAACAAACTATGTCATACTGCATACTAAAGAGTTTGTTCAATAGTAGTTTCAAATTTTTTTCATAAAATCTAAAAAAATACATAAGAAGCAAAGGTTTTTCGTGAAAAATGAGAAAACATAAACAATAAATCATTATAATTGTTGCTAATGATTATTAGTTTCTTACAAAATTACTTTGCAGATTTCAACAAAATTTAAATACATGTTAAATGTATTACATCAAGTTCAAATATTTTTTATGATATATCTTTTACTCTAATAATTTTCACTAGCCCACCCGTAGGAGGGTAAAACTTTAGTACTAATATGAATAGGCGATATAAGAAGGTAAGCGTGTTCACATTAGATTTAAAGCACCTAATTATAAGTGATCACATAATTTTTTATTATTTAAGATTTTTATTCATAAAGAAACAATAATAGTTGTCCATATAACTTTTAAATACTGCCAAAATGTGATGATGAGAAACAGAAAATTTGGAAAAATGGTAATAACGTATATAACAAATATAATGGAAAATTTAAGAGAAATTATTTATAAAACATAAATTTTTTAATGGTATATCATTGGTATTATGTTGTGGCAAAAACGTCACTTTCTCTTATGTAAAAGTTCTGAATCATCAAAAACAGAAAATTTTAGAGGAAAAGTGATAGTAAAAAAAAAATCGAATTAACACTTACAAAAAAAACTTATAAGCTAATAGATAAAAAAAAATGGGGAAGTGGCCTTGGCTTAGTGGCATTCATAAGTCCATATGAGGCATGTAGCAATACCCCATCCGAGATCGAGTCTCTATACCTACAATAGTGTAGGAATCGCCTATAATTTTGCAGGAATTGGCTATTGGGCCGGATTGTTGTGGCCCAAATAGTGATAAAAAAAATAGATAAAAGAAACATGCTAAAAATCTTTATCAAAACCTTCTAAGGATATCCCCATAAGATTATGAACATCTAATCGAAAATCAAAATTGTTTACCTCATTATGAGAAATATATTCTCTAAGATACATTATATAAAAAAATCCAATATCATATATATTAACTACAAAAAATTATGTTTAAAGTCAAGAAAATATATTATTTACAAAATAGCATTCAACACATAGAGTTTCAAAAGTTATCACTTTACGTACAACAACAAAAAATGTTGAATAATATATTTCATGCAAATATATTGAAATCATATTGTTTCATAAATATATTATTAACGTAGACACGCAAGTTCTTTTTTATAATATTTGTATTTAGAAAATTTGAAAATGTGTTTATCACATAGAAAAGAAACAGTGTTTTAAAATCTACTCTAGATATGCAGTCTACAAATAATCCATTAATCGATTCTATCTTTAAATTTTTCAGGTTTAACTTTTTGTTTTATATGTGTATGTTTGCATTATTGGTTGGTGTTCAATTGTTTTTGAGCCCTATGGTAGTAAGTATAAACAATATATGAGAGCCAAGATTAGTCAATCATAAACCAAAATTAATCTAGGAGCATGTGAGATGCATATATTAATCATAAAATATAGAAATGATAACAAAGGGAAGATGCATATTTGTTGCCTCAACCACTCGTTCTCTTCCATCAGTTGCATTTCCTATAAAAGAAGAAATTCTTTTAAATTAAGTAATTACTAAAATCAAATAAATACAGATAAACTTAATTTTGATTTTTACCTTTCTTTGAAAGTTATTGATCACACTCATAATTTTCTCACTCTCCAAACACTATAAGAGTAAGTTCCATAGTCATAAATTTAGTTAGAACAATTATCATAGTGTTCCGATAACACACGTCAAATCAACTTCAAGAGCTTTTTTTTCAGCTGTTGAAGCTCTTTGATGTTAAGTCCTACAATTCCTCTCCTCGGATTTTCACGTGTAAACATATAGTAGTAATAAATATGTAAAACTTTATAAATTATGCAATATATATATATATATATATATATTTTATATATATATATTTTATACCTTAGTCGATGGCTCGTCTTCCCAATTATCTTTGTCCAACAAAGCGTGATCATTGTTTTCAACCAGCTAACAAATAAAACTTTGTTTAAGCAAATTCATTATGTAAATCAATCTATATAAGCCTAATTCTACATGTTTAATTAGCTTTAGAAAACTCGCATCCATTCATGTAGAAGTGGTATATGTTTATTCTAAAACATATTCACATTATAGGTCTGTCGACAAGGATGAAAAGGACTTCGAGGTGTATTGGGTTTCTTGCCGGAAGTTAGGTCAGATTTTCGTTCCGCAGTGGTGGGGTGGGAACCTCGGCCATGGCGTAGCGGATCTTTACCACTCTAGACGGTGAGTCTCATGTTCCTAGTACGCTGGAAAACTAACATTTTCACTCCAAGCCAGTGGTGGCATTCTAATCGATCATTCTCCTCCTCTTCACTTCATCGGAGGCCTCTGTAAGCGTCGGTGATGCATGTCGTCACCTTTGCTTCAGAGAACCGCCGTCGGGGCTACACGTGGCAACAAGAGATTCGCGTAGCTGGTCGGCGGTGTTGCTTGTCTTCACTTCCACTGGTTGGCGGCGGGGAGTAGTGTTAAGTTTCTCCTAGCACACTCTAGGGTTTCCTGTGGGTTTTAAATTTCGGTCCGGATTGGGCTTTAGATCATAGGCCCACTTTGAGATTTTAAGTTTTTGTGTAATGGATTAGTTATTTTGGTCTTGGGCTAATTATATAATTTGGGCTACATTTGACTTTAATAAATATAACCTTTAACAAAAGTTATAATTTAATGTTTAAAGTTAACCATGATAAATAAATATATAAATAAATATATAGTGCAATATGTAAAGTTTCACATATGTTTCAATAGATCTTATTAACAATATTAGTTTTATCAAAATTATTTTAAATAACTTACGCGTAGCATAAATCAATACCTAATATATTCAAAATTAAATGTTATTCTACCACAATTGATTATAAAATAATATTGTTTTGTTTTTGGAAAAATATCACTTTATCTTTTTTTCACATGGATTAAAAATTTTCATTTCCATAAATATTGCATTATGTATTCTAAATTAATAGATATTTAAAATATTTTAATAATTCTATTGGTTAAAAAGTCATACTCATTCAACTTTTGTATTTGAAAACCTAAAATAACATTTTTTGTAAAAATTAAATATCCAAAAATTAGTTGTTAAAACTATAATATATTAAATGTCATTTGAAAATATTATTTATAAGTAGTTAATTATGTTGCAAATTAGACAGTGATTTTTCATATATGAGATTCACATGGTAATCATTGACTGGGTGAATAAAATATTTATCACAACATGATCGATGTGTCATGTTACAACATGCTAACTATTGACTAATGAGTTGTCTTCACTAATCCTACAAGCTTTGTAAATTATTTTTCTCTTGAAACTCTTGAATCTCTTTTTTAAATTTACACATCTCTTTAGCCAATCTCCCAGCTAATCGTTTTTATTGTTTAACCTCCAGGCGATTGAAAAATCCGGATTGCGATTAATTTTTAAGAAAACGCGATAAAAATTACTTTTCAGATTAAATTAAAAACCAATCCCTAATATTATCTAAACCAGACTATGTTTCAATCAAATTTTAATTTAATTGGGTTCTCAAACATGAAGAAAGCTTTGTAAGTGTCGTTCTCAAACATGAAGAGAGCTTCTGCAAAGCTTTGGAATAGGTAATGGGCAGTGAGTGCACGGTGGTGGTGGTGAAGGAGGAGGAGGAGAAGGTGACGGTGGATAAGGAGGAGGCGGACAGAGAATCTCTACTGGTGGTGGTGGAAGTGGAGGTGATGACGATGGCGGTGGTGGTTGGTGACATGGATTCTCACATTTTAAACACATTACACATTCAATCTGAGTTTTCTCTGTTATCTTCAATGCAAATGAATGTGAAAACATAAGCATAGTGGAGAAACAGAGAAAAACCTTCAAAAGCACTTTGGAATCTGATACTTTACAGCTTCTGATTGAAGAACAAACACACCTTTTTGGACCAATTTGATAACTGTAATCCACATTGTTCGAACAAATTCTCCAGTTTCTTGAAGAATCACTTAAGCTAATTATAAAAAGCATTTATCGTCTCTTTAGTATAGAACCATTCACTTCTCATTTCTCTTAAGATTCTACAATGAGCAAACGTTTCTAAATCGCGTTTCGTTTGAACATCAACATCTTGTTTAAAGAAAAAGATACTCAAGTCTTAAGAAAAACAAACAAACAAAAATATAAATATGATATTGTTCTGTGTAAAGCTTAAACTTGTGAACATGTAACTTAATTCTTCAACCAAAGTTGAATCCACCTGTAGGAACATTACCACCAGAAGAAGCAATCTGATTTTCATCGTCTTCGCCTTCTTCTTCAGCCCAAAGTAACTCAAGAATTTTGACAACCACACTGTCAAAGCTTTTTTCATGTTTGAGAATCAATTAAATTAAAAATTTAATTGAAACCAGGTTTGGTTTACATGATATTAGGAATTGGTTTTTAATTTAACCCAAAATGCAATTTTTAATCACGTTTTTTTAAAATTTAATCGCAATTTGGGTTTTTCAATCGTCTGGAAATTAAACGATGAGACAGATTAGTTGGAGGTTGGCTATGGAGATGTGTATATTCAAGGAGAGGATTCAAAAACTTCAAAGTTCCGAAGAAATATTTTGGAATATACAAAGTTTGGGACACAGTGAAATCAACTCTTAACTAATTAAAGAAAGTACCTATCTAAACATGATTGATGCGTCACATGTTGTAGTTAAAATGTTAACCACTGATTATATAGTTAAACAAATTACATATCTCAACATGACTGATGTGTGATATTTTACATGCTAATCACAAAGTGATTAAACCAATAATTATGTGAACATGAGTGGGTCTCTGTCCCACGTCTCGTCCACCACGGACCCTGTCAATTAAAGTAGTCCTCTCGCACTAATCCTGTCTTGTGGTTATATACACACACGCACCTAGTTACCAAAATTGAACAAAGAGAAAAGTATTTTGAAAAAGAAACAAACAATAAAAGATTCCAAAATGGGAGAAGGATCACAGGTTATCGTCTTGCCTTTCCCAGGACAAGGTCACATAACTCCAATGTCTAAATTCTGCACACGCTTAGCTTCCAAGGGTCTTAAGGTCACACTTGTCCTTGTCTCCAGCAAACCCACTCCACCTTACCAAACAGAGGACGACTCCATCACTGTCTTCACCATCTTTCATGACTTCCAAGAAGGTGACTACGTGGAAAGTGTAAAAACCAGCATCAAGATTCAGTTACCAGAGTTGATAAAAGACATGAAACAGTCAGGAAACCCTCCTAGGGCTCTAGTGTACGATTCTATCATGCCATGGGTCCTTGATATAGCTCATGGTCATGGTTTAACAGGTGCCGTCTTCTTCACGCAACCTTGGCTTGTCACATCTATTTACTACCATGTTCTCAAGGGCTCCTTCACTGTACCGTCTACAAAGTGCGATCACTCGACGTTAACATCATTCCCTTCGTTTCCAATGCTTGAGGCGAATGATTTGCCGTCTTTCCTCCGCGAATCGTCTTCTTACCCTGATTTGCTGAGGATTCTGATTGATCAGCTCTCAAACATTGATCGAGTAGACATTGTGTTGTGCAACACTTTTGATATATTGGAGGAAGAGGTACAAAATTATATCCATATATGAACCGTCCGTGTATATGTTTTCTAAGTAACTCCTTAAATTGGAATTAAAATTTCAAATCCATATAAATTTGAAGATTTATAAGATTTTAGCTGCCCCAAGAACAAATTTTAATATATTTTTTAAAAAGTAGGTTCGAATTTTTTAGTTGTTGATATTGTAATCCCACATTTATTTATATTGAATATTAAACAACTAATATATATATATATACATATATATATATATATATTTATATTTATGTGTGTAGGAAAATATACCAAAAAGAATATATTTGTATAACTGTGTTATATATCTACTGTTCTTCTTACATATTCTTTATTGATGTCGTTCCCAGTTAATTAGAACATGATTAATATTTTAATATGAGCGTAATTCAAAAATAGATATATATAAAAGAAAATTTTAATTTGTTTCATGTATATACTACCTTAATTTTAGATTCATAATTTAAAACTGCGAAGTTTGAAAATGAATGTTTTTTAAAAATAAATTAAATAATAATTTTGATTGTAAAAAGAATCATTATAGTAATTTGGATAATATAGTGCTGGAAATATTTTTTAACCTATCTATCAGTGAGATTATGGTTCATTTGCTTGTCTTTTTTTTTGTTCTTGCCGTTTTTAGTTGTTGAAATGGGTCAAAAATTTGTGGCCGGTCTTGAACATAGGACCAACTATTCCATCAATGCATTTAGACAAGCGACTACCTAAAGACAAAACTTATGGATTTAGCCTTTTCGATGCCAAAGTCGACGAATGCATTGAGTGGCTAAACTCAAAGAAATCTAGTTCAGTTATCTATGTATCATTTGGAAGTTTGGTAATGCTTAAAGAAGATCAAATGACAGAACTTGCTGCAGGTCTGAAAGAGACCGACTGTTTCTTCTTATGGGTTATAAGAGAGACAGAGACAGACACAAGTTCAAAAAACTATGTAGAAGAAATCGGCGAGAAAGGATTGATTGTGAGTTGGAGCCCTCAGCTAGAAGTTCTTGCACACAAATCGATTGGTTGTTTTTTGACACATTGTGGATGGAATTCAACATTAGAAGGATTAAGTTTGGGAGTTCCCATGATTGGTATGCCACATTGGTCCGATCAACCTACAAATGCTAAGTTCATTGAGGATGTATGGAAGGTTGGTGTTAGGGTTAAGACAGAAGCTGATGGATTTGTGAGAAGAGAAGAGATTGTGAGATGTGTGAGAAATGTTATGGATGGAGACAAAGGAAAAGAGATAAAAATGAATACCGAGAGGTGGAAATTGCTGGCACAAGAGGCTGTTTCTGAAGGAGGTAGTTCCGATGAAAGCATCAATGAGTTTTGTTTAAGAATCAATTGAAACTGTGTTTTATGTATTAAATTTTCTACTGCATATTCATTTTTTTAAAATTGTTAAAATAAAATATTGTAGTATCCATATGTTTGTTCTAGGGTACGATATTTCACGTATTCTTCTGGAGAGCTCAAGTTAACACATATTCTTTTGAAGACCATTTTATTCATCTATATCTTATAATAATAACAATTATATTCAATGGAAGGGGTGCCACTTGAAAATGTATGACTTTTCATTTTATTAAGTTTTTATTTAAATTGAAATTTAGTTTCATTGAGTGAAGATGTGTCTTTTGTGGAGGTTTTGTTTTATCATGTCTTTTCACTTTTTTTTTGTATTTCATTTGTAACTTCTTCTTTTAATATATGACACTTTTATATTTTTAATTTGAAATTTATTTTTATTAAGGGAAGAAGTATTTTTTGTAGTGGTTGTGATGTTCATTCATGTCTCTTCATATTTCTATTTTGTATTTTATATGTAACTACTTACTATTTATTTTGAATACTTGTTTATGTTAGTTATATGATAAACAGATATTTGCTAATCTATTGTCTAGCAAATACTTAAGTTTAATTATGTCATTAAAGCACTTAAGATATCATCCAGTTCAGGTAAAGTTCAACTCATTAATCCTATGTGAATCATGCTTAGTCTATGCCATTAAGATTTTTGGATTAAACATTCAAACATACACAATTTAAAAAGTCAAATATAAGTCAACAGTTCAAAAATCAACAGTAATTAGAAAAAGTCAACAGAAATTAAAACTTGATAATTCAAAGATAAAA
>OVBE01009097.1:0-16414 GCA_900406425.1 Iberis pinnata | reverse complement strand
GCGACTAGTTTCCTTAGTCACAAAATAGTGGCAAAATCACGTTTTGCGACTGATTTGGCACTATTGATGTAGTTGGAAATCTCATGTTTTCTTGTAGTGGATCTTATTCCATCTCATCGACCACCCGCCATCTCATCGACTGCCTGACTCAACCTCACACTACCTCATCAACCACTGGAGAGTCACCTCGTCAAGACCGCCTCTCAAACTTTGGTTCAAGATGAGCAACTGCCAATTCGACATAGAAATCAGAAGCAATACTTCAAGACCATAAAAAATCGGCAGGACCATGTCATGCAGGAAAAATGTGTGGCCGAATCAACAGTGTTTCACTTTTTCCTTTCCTATGCTTGCGTTACTTGAATTGTGTATGTCAAGATGACGAACAATGTATGAAGTATTCAATGAATTAAACTATTAATGTTGACTTGAGATTTTCTCAAATTATATTTCCTTTTCACCTGCTTTTTATTGAGAATTTTTTTTTTTAAAATAACTAAACTACATAACATTAGCTAAAAATACATGAAAATTTTCAGATCCCCAAATAATATTTTAATTACTATGATTTGTTTTTTTAATAGATATAATTTTAAAATAGAAATTTAGCAATAACAACATAACAAAGGTTCATGAACATTATTGTTGTTCATATATAATTTTTTTTGTCTCCTATAATTATATATAGACTACAAGTATAATATTGTTTTTCTTTTTAAAAAAGATTTGTTAATGAATGTTTATAATAGTATTGGATATTGGCTCTTTCCTTGTCCGAGATGAGTGTCAATCTTGCGGCATGGGTCTTTAGACAATAAACCATTTATTCTTTTCTTGTCCTTTTTCTAGACAGGTTAGGGCCATGTTAGGTATTTCACATCCACATGTTGGTTTTGATTAAGCATCAATCCACTGCAACTTAGATTATCTGATAAACATTTAGCATCACAAGGAGATAGAAAACAACATTTGGCTATTTATCCTTGAGTGATCTGGTATTTGTGGGAAAACATAAAAAATTAGTTTTGAAGATCAGCCTTTTCAGCCCCAGAGATTGTTCAAAAGCTAGAGAAAAAGCAGCTAATGGGTTCCAGGCAAGAAGATATCATGTTAGTATATATCTCTCAAGCTCGCGAGAGCTATCACCTATACTGAAAAAGATGGAGGATTCCCCAAGATCCTTACCTGAAATGTAACATAGCTTGATCTTGGAATGGTAGTAAGAAATTAGGTGGTTGGGCTTGAGTGGTAAGGAATTTTTAGGCTCGAGTAATTCTTCATAGCCACCAAACTTTTTGTGATTTACAGTCTAGGATGCAAGTGAAATTACTAGTTATTTTGTGGGTGATTCAAAGTATGAAAGATTTACATTTGGGAAATATCAATGTGACAAGTGAAGCTTAAGAATTCTTTGGAGCTATCCTAAAACAATCAGAATGGCTCTTATTCCTCTTTCAAACTCATGAAATTTTGTTAGCATTATATGGTATAACCCTTTGGAGACTCTTGGTCAAAGATGTCAAAGCTAATAGAGGAGCTCGTTTCATTGATGATAGTGTAACCAAACAAAGAAGACTCAATTCTTATATGGCTCAAGGTCCCCTTGGTGGTCGACTTCTTTATTTAGGGATAAAATGTCCTTGTCCTCTGTATAAGCTATGTTTTGCTTTTCTGTTTGATCTCCTCTATGTTACCAAGATATTGGTATTGTTTCAGGAAGTTTGATTATGGATCTTGTAACTCTTCCATCATGTTAATACAAGACAATAGATGACCAAAAATTGAATATTGTCTCATTCTAAATTCTTTTAGGACCCAATTTGAATACAACAAATTGTCAAAAATTCAACTCTGAAACCGGTTCATTATTGCGATAGAGAAAATCTAGCCTAATTAGAAACCCTAAGACGGCGCCGTCTCACTTATGCGGATATGCCGGAGACAAATTTGGTGACCGAGGCGATGATAGACCAAGTCACATCCGACACAAGACCGCCGAGGGGACCAAAAAATACAAAGGAAAGAAAAATCAAAGAGAACAAATGGTGCAAAAACCGAAAGCATGTTTCACGAAGATAACTGCACACGTGAAAGAGAAAAGATCGGAGCTATGTTGATGTTGGTTTAGCCGCAGGCTGGTGGGCCGCAATCCCCAAGTGGAAAACGCCTCACTGAAGCCCCTCGTATCACTGAAATCTCTTCTCTTCCTGTATGCACCAAGCCATTGTTGAAAAAGACTTCATTCTACTTGTCTGCGAGATGTGATGTCGGTGATCAAGATGGTGACGCCTTGAGACTCCTAACCTTCTTTTCCTTCATCTTCCTTGATTTTGGCTTCAGATGTTAGATCGGATGCAAATGAAGCGTTGTGGACCAAGTGGCTCCCTTTCGGCGCTGGAACCATCGGGAGGCCGTGACACGTGGTTTTGGTTCGACGAAGGATGCGGTGATTGTCTATGTGATATGCTTCTCCAAAAAATCTGAGAGAGCTTTTATATAGAGAAAGAGAAAGAAAGAGAAAAATTAATCAATTTATCTCTCGTGTTTACAAGTATATTATTTTACGAAATCGATTGAAAGATAATAATAGATGTGGTCAATAAACAATGTTGAGATTACTAAACACATCATTTATGAGATGATATTCACTGGTGGTGTTCCAAGCTAAAAATAGTTTCGTTCCAAAATAAGTCGTACACGTCCTTTAATTATCCCATTCAAGTTGTTTTTGTTGGGATTTCATAAACAATAATCATAAGTAATAAAACATATACAAATGGAAATATGTTTAATAAATCTATATGCTTTAGGTATTTGTATTGAAGGAATGAATATTCTAAAACAAATCCCAAGTGACTTTTAGATATTTGGTGACAGAATGCATAAAGTTTATGTGGATTAGGAATCATAACTCTATTTATAAGAGAATTAATTTATAGTTCGACCCCTCATCATACTAAAAATTATTAAAATATCCATACATAATTATTGCATAATACTTATGCCTCGAGTCTTTCACTTTATTTCAAAACAACCACATAATATTTATCTTATTTTAATAATGGCCTTAACACATTGATTAATACACGTGTGACCTCAAATTAGATCTTACAATCTTCTGAAGAGTCAAAAATACAAACATATCATGAAAATGTAACAGATCCTAGTGAGCTCAAATTTGTCATTACTTTAAAGCATAATAAATTTCTTCCATTTAATATAACAACATAGGATAATGAAAAATTTTGTTATATCATTCAAAATAAATCTTTCATGATCACGTAAATCAACATAACAAAAAATAAACAAATAATGAAAAGTGTTACATGAAAATCGCGTGAAAGGTGGTTCGTACATGTTGCTTTTCAACTGATCATACTTTGATGTGATCTTTTAACTTTATTATACATAGTGTAAATCAAAAGTTTACTAAACAATTTATTCTGATAAAATGTGTAACAAACACAACTAGACAACATAGAACCCGAAATCAAATGACAAACTTCCAATAAACTAAATGATCCTCAACACTGAAATAACCATTTGATCATTATACTCATGGAAGACCTTTGACACAATACCTTTTGTAATATAATCTACTACCATGACTTTTGTTCCATAGGTGTTATATGAAAATATATCTACTTGGTACCATTTTCCTGACAATTCAATACTTGATATATTTATGTTTAAACTTTACCTAAATCATATTATCAGTGAAGTACAAATCATATGACTTGTTGTTATAGTATAATTTTAGTGGCTTTTCATTTCCTTTTAGAATTTACAGTCTTGTGAAAATATTTTCCAAATTCGTTGATTTGGTGCATCGTAGGGTGCTACAAATTCTAAAACCTTGGTGAGTAAAATTTTTTACCATCATAGCATCCTGCAAAATCGGAACTAAAATACTTAATGATATTCAATTATCTTATCTATGATATCTAAGAATATAATGTTTTGATCTCGGCAAGAACCTCATAACCTTGTTGGCTGCTTTCTAGTGGTCCATATCTAGATTGCTTAAATATATACTCAAAACTTTAACCATGTAAATAATATCCAAATGCGTACAAACTTGAGAATACATTAGTCTCCCTATTGCGGATACATAACAGATCATTTGCATCTCTTGAACTTCCAAATTTCTTTCAGGGCATTGTTCGAGAAAAAATTATCTCATTCAGTATTTGGATTATCTCATAGCTAGTATACTATATTGCATGATATATCTCTTAAGAACTTTATCAATATAACTCTATTATGACAAACAATGTCGATGAATTTCAATTTCTAGAACAAAAATGTTTCATCAAGATCTTTCATCTTAAAATTTTATCTAAAAAATCTTTTCATTTCAACAAATATCCTCATATCATTGGTGGCCAAAAATAGGTTGTCGACATATAAAACTAGAAAAATACACTTGCTCCAAACGAGCTTTTGGTACACACGAGACTCAACCAGATTCACTTTATGATCAAAAGAGATGATAACTTTATGAATTTTTTTTTTTATATTTTGACAAGACATTTGTTTTAATTCATATGTGGGTTTTGTAAATTTGCACATCATTGTTTTTGCATCATTTAAGAAAAAGTTTTCTGACTGCTTCATATAAAATTTCTCATTAATGTCTCCATTGAGAAACATTTTTTTTACATCCATCTAATGAAAATCCAAATCATAATGAATCCAAACCATAATGGTCATACTTGTCGTAGAAGAGTTCTTTGATGACATTGGAGAAAATATTACTTTACAGTCAATCTCTTCTTTATGAATACAATTTTTAGCCACTAGACGAGTCTTATACATTTCCACATTATCATTCTAATCCATCTTGCTTTTAAATATACATTTGTATCCAATAGGTCTCAAGTATCCATTTGCAACCAATGTGTTTTTCTTCTAGTAACTTGACAATGTCCCACACTCTATTGTTTATCATCAATTTATACTATTTATTTATTGGTTTAATACACTTATCTAAAATGGAACAACTTATTTCTTGACCGGTGTTGACATGATCATCTTCCATAAGATTTTTATATTCCTCATGTTCCATTAGAAATACTATATAATCATCATGAATAGAATTACTCCTTACATTGTGGATCGTCGCAAAGCAATATGATATTGTTGCACCACTTCTTTAGGATATTGAATATTACGTTCATGATCGATATCATCGACATCTTGATTTTGAGGAGTAATTCATTGTCTATTTGAAGTTTCAGATTTACTTTATCAAAAGCAAATATACAAACTGATATAGACACTGTAATCGATTTTTTCTCAACGATGATATCCTTAACTTTATTTCTCTCCTCCCCCCCCTTCCAATCCATCATCCTCAAAGAACATAGTTGTTTCCTTCTAAAAAATATTCATTTTTCTAGGGTCGTAATTATTATAGCTATGATATCAATTTGGTTGAATAACCAATAAAATAACTACTCCAATATATAAAGTCCAAATTCTTTTGAATTTTTTTTATAGGGCTTACTTTCAATTAACATCCCCATATGTGAAGATGTTTTAGTCTAGGTTTTCGACTAGTCCAAGACTCATAAATTATTTTTTTTGTAATTGTTTTCCTTGGTATCATATTAAGAATGTAAGTTGTAGTTTTTAGTGCCGGATTCAAGTAAAGAGGGATCACTTATTTCCTTAGTATCGCTTTAAGAATGTGGATCCTTCTTTCAAACATACCGTTCATATTGGATGGCCTAGATATGGTAAAGATTTTAGTATGTTTTTTTTTTTTCAAAATGAAAACGTCTAATGGCATTTTAATTAGAAAACCCGGCGTCGTTTCATTTTTTTTTTCACCAGCCCCACAAGGCCCATTATCGTACGACCTTACGAAAATTCAATTTTCTTTTGTTAATTATAGAAAATTAACCCGCTAGAAAATTATATTCTTCGCTTCTCCGCATCTTATGAACAAGATTCCCTCTTCCTCCCTTCGATTTGTTTTCCCTCTGTCCAGATTAGGATTCGAAGTTGAAGAGCTTGCGATAATGAAAAGTGAGTATTCGCTGCTTTCAGCATCCAATATTTAGCTATTGTTGTTTCCTCTTGCATCCTTCAACTGTTCTGCGTATTGTTAACTTGCTGAGTGCTGACCATGTCGACTTTTTGTGTTTAATTTCACCTTTCCTACAAATGTACACCATATATTGCTCATATGCTTTCTCCATTTGAAATTCATGATGTTCTCTATATATGCATCTATGTTCCGTTTTTTCCTTAGTTTAGTGTTTCTATTTTGGAGACTTATATTGTGATTGTTTCTATGAAAGACAACCTGAGATCACTTACATATATTGATCCCATATACTTCTTAGAGTGTTGTATTCGGATTTGTTTGTTGATTTTGATATCTTTTTTGTATAGTTGTTCTGTTAGAGTGACAACAAGTGTGTTGCAACAAGTAGTTTTGTTCTCTGAACATTCGTGTAGAATTTTCTCAGTTGATGAAATTTGACAGATTAGAGATTGTGTGAGGGTATGCTTAGCTCTATAGCTTGGCCTTACTTTATAATAAGCCTTTGATCCATTATCAGTATCTCTTTACCTGAGACCTGTAACTCATAATCATGCATGAATCAAGTACATAGCACTTGTAGTTGTCACTGAAACCTGTGCTGCAATATGATTTCAAATTTTACTGAAAGGAACTTATAACTAATAACAATTCATAGTTCAAGCTAAGTAGCTCGCATTCAATCAAACCATGAATTTACATGTTTTTTTCCTTTTGCAAGGACAAATACTTGAGGTTTTGAGTTAAAACCCCAATTCTTTAATCTGTACATAAAGACCAACAAATCCTTCTGCACAAAAAATAGCCCATAAATGTTGTTGTACCCATTCTGATCCCACTTAAAATCCTTTCCAGGTAGTAAGGACTTCGTGGAAGACTTCAGAAATCAAATCTCTGTCCGCGCATTGCATGAATATGTTGAACTCATCACGGATCTCATATATCTTACCAAACTTCACAAGATACCTCATGCAGCTAGCCTTCAGTTCAGGTAACTCGTAGAGATAAGCATTCTGTAGTCTCTCAAGTACATTCTTTGTGTCGATATCGTCTAAAAGACTTGAGTGGCATGCATCTTTTAAATCAGCAATATCATACTTGTCAGCTGCTTGGAGGAGTGCCAATCTGTGTGTTAGAAAGTCTTCATTCTGGATATTACCATAGATATAATTGAGAAAAGCTTGACAAGCATCAAGTGACATGTCTGGTATGTTTATTGCTGATAGTTCTTTCTCTTTCAGGTCATGTAAAAACATGCTTCGGAAAACAGGTGAACGGGCAGCAAGAACTGCTCTGTGAGCTCCAATGCTTCCACTAGAGGCATTGATCATTATATCAGTGTAGATGCCTTCTGTCAACATACGTCCAAGGGATGTTACCGCTGTCGATTTCGATTGATTCTCTGTCGAACCGTCTGCCCAGATTGAATAAAATTCTCCACTCTGAGAAATCAGGTAAATCTAGCAGTTAAATGCATACCATAATGATTAAATTGTTGCATAGGATGATCATATCAAGACACTTACATCTTGAGAGAGAACCTTCAAGTCAAGAAACTCGAGGTCGATGATGATTTTACCAGTTAAAGGAACTTCAGTAGTCCAAAGAAATTCTTCGTTTGTCTTGATCCGCTTATCTATTACTTCTGCATTCTGAGTAATTAGTAAAGAAGCATCTTTTGTGGTAAAACATATAAGAAGCAAATTCATTTGTACCTGGATGAGACAAAGCTTTCCTATCACTACCAGTAGAGACAACACGAAGAACAAAAGAAGCAACAGGTGGGTTTTCTCTGGTAAGGTTTGATACCTCTGGATACAACTTAACAGTTAATAGCATCTTGCTTTTCTCCACAGATAAATGCCTTCAATTCCAAAAAAATAAATTGTCTAATTATCATCACCAATCACATAAGGGTGCCCACTTTTCTCATTTATCATCATGATATAGGATAATGACTGATCAGGTGGAAAAAAAAAGGAAGGAGAGAGAAGAGAGATACCAATTCCAAAGACCCATCTTGAAAGGATCGGATTTTCGGTAAGTGGAGGAAGAAAGATTGTGGATTCGCCATTGGGCGAGTCTGGAAATGGTGTCTACTCTGTAAGCAGAATCAGTCATCCTCGCGAAAGCCAAAGCGGCAGTGATGTCATGGATGCAATCCAATAATCCCTCCAGCAAATTCTCCCCTGACTTTCCCAGGTTTGCTCTTTTCTTCTCTTCTTACCATATAAAAAGTTACCAATTTTACCCTTTTGTTCACACACAAAACACCAGCTTAGATCTAATGGTATCTGGGTTTATGCGAGTGATCAAGGTTATGGAGAGAAAGAGAGAGATAGGACTTTTGTTTGATGTGATTTCACATGAAGATTTGTGAATACACTCCCACATACAAACCTATATGCATATGCAAGTGCATGGGAAGAGAATCAGAGAGAGAGAGAAGGTTTGAGATATGGGTTTAGGGGTGAGGAATATTTTAATAGAGGAATCATTAGCTTTTCTTCGATTGGTAACTCCGGGGAAGCAAAGTCAGTGCTTTACTTTTACGTCATATTGAAGGGTTGGTTTGCTTTTGGTTGAGGGAGAGAAATCTCATGAGGCGTGTATCTGACTTATTGGCAGACTTTAGTCTTCTCTTCAAGCTAAATTTCTGACTTTAGGCTTCATATAAACCTTCAATTTTTCTTGGTTTAGATATGGGTTAGAAACTACTTAATTATCCTTCTTAATTTGTCATTTTCATTACTAACCAAAGATTGACTTGATGAGATTTAGTCTTTGTCCTCAATCAATTTTAGTTGTTGTAGAATATTTCCATTAAATGGGATTATATGTAGTTATAAAGAACTATTGCATGGTTTTTGTAAAATTTTGGATAAAGACAATTTAGGCTACTATATTGTACGAGAAATACTTTAAAATAATTTTTTGTTCCAAATCACTACTAATTTTTTTCAAAAAATAGCATTAAATTTGTTTCAAAAAAAACCACACATTAAAAATGATTTTTAAGCATCTAGAATTAAATTTTTTAGGTTTGAGAATTTCATTTTTGTGGTATTTTTTAAATAAAAAATTAGTATATGTTTTAAAGATAAAATCAATGATGGTATTAATCTTAAAAACTTATAATTGTGGTATTGATCTTAATAGCCCTATATATGTAACCATTCACTTGGTTATTTTTAATTACCTAAATTATAAATACATCTTGATCTTGTTAGAGCTTTTAAGTGTAGAGTTGCTATGTGTTTAACTTCAATCCTAAAGATTGTGAAGTTAGAGACGAGTGGGATGGAAGTAATTACAATATGTGTGCTTCTAAGGTAGGCAAACCCATATTATTTCATTTGGTTTCTTCCCCAAATCTACACTTAACTCTCTTTTTCTTATCTTTTGTTGCATAGATTCTTATATAAATAAATTTGCGTGACAAAGAAGAATTATATAGATTAATGTGAAGTGTTATTTTCAGCTCTCACGTAGATTTGCGTGCATTTTATGTCAACTTGGTTCATTTGCCCACTCCTTTGTAGCTTACAACTTTATCGTATTCTTCAACTTGGATCTCTCATACATTTGACATATCTATATATATATTGTTTTCATTGCGCATCACACTTATGATTATGGCTGTAATAAAAATGAATCAATCCTTATCTAACCATTCGAATTAATCAATCATATTTAGAAGTTTTTTTACAAAAAACTCTCTCTGATTGCATACCTCTCTTAGAGTATGATTAGTATAATCAAGTTGATTGATAAAATATAGTTTCGTCCATTAGATATTTCAGAAAGAGAAAGCAAGATTCTATCATTGTTAAGAGGAAATGTAACAAATGGTGGGGTCCTACTGGAATCTTGAATTCCTTTACAAGAGTGCAAGTTTTCTCTTATGATCTCATCTTTAGTGTAAATGGTTTGAATTGAATTACATAGGTTTTATATACAAGATTTAATGTTAAAGCTTATTTCTAAACCCCTAGTTGGTATAAATAATGATTTAACAGCATGAACTATTTTTTAAGTGATGAGAAAAAAAAGGAATTGGTTTTATTGGAAAAAAACTAAAATTTATTACAAGTGTGTGTGTGTATATATATAATTGGTCCAAGTGGAGATGAAAGGTATCTGTGTTTTTGTCATTTTATGAAACATTGAATCTAGAATCTATCCAACCCAAATCTTACAAGCAACCTCCCCCAAATGACGTTACAAGTGATCGTGACCGTCCATTCCCGACAAATATCAGTCTTTAATGTCTCCAAAATTTGACACTTGATTGTTCTAATTTACCTTCAAATTCTTACAAAAATAAAAGGAGTAAGAGTTTTGAAGTATTGATTTCAGCCTGGCACATATAAATATTACATTGTAGGACTATAATCCCTTTTGAGGCTCGGTTCATTTCATTAGATTATATAGCTAAAACTATTATATAGCTTGTTACACGTAATCACATGATTCAAACTAATATCTACAAACTAGTAACATAGTATATGAACATATATTGTCACTCTTTCATACTTGAAGGCGTGTGATGGTAGAATGATTAAGCTGGAAAATCCGTGAAAGTTGTTGTCGGTAGTCATTTGGTGAAGATGTCTGCATACTGTAGAGAGCATGGAATGTGAAACACCTGAACATGACCAATATCAACATTTTCTCGGACAAAGTCGATATCCAACTCAATATAATTTGTGCGCTGATGTTTGACCATATTCGTGGCTAAGTAGACAACACTAATGTTGTCGCAGTAGACCACTGAAGATTTTGAAATCAGCCTATGGAGTTCAAGCAGGAGATCTCGAAGACATGTTTACATTCAACTTAGGAGCTCGATCTTGATACAGTTTGCTGCCACTTGGCAGACCATGAGACTAGATTGAGACCGAGAAAGATGAAATATCCTGAAGTTGATCGTCGTATATTTGGACAACCTACCTAGTTGTTATCTTAGTAGGATGTGAGTGTGTTAGAGTTGCCTTTGGTGATGCTTAATCTGTGAGATAATGTCTCATGTATGTAGTGTATAATGTGTTTGAGGGTCTGGAGGTGTGGCTCTCTTGGATCGTGCATGAAGAGGCAGACCTAATGGACAAAATAGGAGATTTTTGGGCATGTAAATGTGAGGTATTGCAAAGACCTGCCAGCGAACATTATGCAGCTTGTTGCAGACAATTTTGACTTAACATTGATTGGAGTGGAGATGGGCTCGCAATGTGTCATCTTAGCCCGAGCTATGATATCTTTGGCATAAGCCTATTGACTCAAAAATAAGCTTGTTTTGTTGAAGTCAACCTTAATTCATAGGAAATGATGGGTTTGGCCCAAGTCTGTCATAGAGAACTCCTTCTTCAAAGACCCGATAATTTTGTTGAGAAGATGAACATAGGATGCATTGATAATAACATCACCAACGTAAATAAGTATGTATGTTGTCCCCTCTGATTTCATGTAAGTAAATAGAGATAGGTCTGCATTTCTTACAACAAAGCCGATGTTATTCAAATAATAAGCGATTCGAGAGTCCCATGCATGGGGGCTTGTTTTAAGCCACATACATCTTTACGAAGCTTACAGTCGAAGTGTGGTCGAGTCTTATCAACAAAACAAGTCGGTTGTCTCATCAAGATTCCCATGGAGGAAATCGTTTTGACATATAATCGGTGGACATGCCAATCATTTGACATCGCAATATAGGACTGTGTGGATTATTGTCGGCTTCACCACGAGGCTAAATGTCTCAATAAAGTCGATGCCATGCTCCTGTGATTTTTTGTTAGCTACCAATCGGCTTTATGTAGTGTAATTCATCCATATGTATCATACTTTTTCTAAAGAGCCACATGGAACTGACAATGTTAGTATTAGGTGGACGAGAAACCAAATCCCAACTTTTCATCTTTATCATAACATCAATTTCATTTGTCATTAATTTATGCCGATTTGGATATGAGAAAGTTTTGTTATGACTTTTGGAATAGGAGATGAATGCTAGAGTGGAGAAAAAGAACTTGCTTAGGTTTTCAGATTCCAGCCATGCCCAAGTGACCATAAGATGGGAAACTGGAATCTCGACTTGAGCAGGAGGCAGCGAGGTGGGAGCTTGAATTTGTGGTTGGGAAAGTGGATGTTGAAGCAGAGTTTTCATCAAGCGTGATTGACATTGATTGGAACAGGATTGGAAAGAGGTTTAGAAGCAGACTGAATTTTAGCTTTTGGAAAAATTGTCTCATCAAAGTAGACGTGACAAGAGATGATAATGCAATTTTTTTTCAAGTCAAGACACCTATATTCCTTATGTTGAGTTGGGTAGTCAAGAAAAAAGCATGGTGTTGATCTTAAGTGGGAATAGGTGGGTCGCTTATTGAAAAACCGAGTAAAAAGGATTTGAACTTGAATCGCAGAGGAAAGAGTGATGTTGTGTAAATGGACAGCGACATGTAAGGCTTCTACCCAAAACGAATGAGAGAGATGAGCTTAAGTAAGCATATAACGTATGGAATTGGTTAAGGTGCGGATCATCCTCTCCGATTTTCCGTTTTATTGAGAAGTGTATGGACAAGAGAACCAGACTACAATGTCACTTTCTGTAAAGTGGTTATGAAATATGCCATAGTTATATTCAGCACCATTGTCGCTAGGGGTGGGCATTCGGGCTTTCGGGTCGGGTTTGGGTCAAAAATTTTGGGTTCAAGTCTTTCGGGTCTAAGAGTTTACTACCCATATAGTACCCAGAAAATTCCAGGTCGCGTTCGGGTCGGGCCATGTCGGATTCGGGTCGGGTAACACTAAAGAAACCAATGGGTACAAATGGGTTGGATAGAAGATTACTATCCTAATCGATTTGCTTCACAATTTGGATTGCTTCAAGATGTCTCTTGCTCTGTCAATGATTATAACCACTCAAAAGAAGCAGGTTGAGATGAATATAACAAACCAATTGATGATTGGACATTGTACATTCTTTCTCGTTCTGAAATAGCTCGTGTTACTCCAATGTTATGTGAATGGTGGAGGAAAGAGATTCAAGTTGTTGAATCATTAACACCAAGAAGCACCATAGGAGATGATGATGATGATACATATAACTCTGTTCATTCAAATTCTAAGAAGTAAAAATGTTGTATCAGACAATGATGATGAATATGGTAGCCTCACCATTACTCAAGTAACGAAACTTAAAATGAAGAAGTATAGTGATGTAAAGAACAATGGAAGAGATGCTTTTGAACAACATGTATCGATAAGAAAAGCACAAAATAATATAGTTGATGGGAACAAATCTTCATATTCTCCAACAAGTCAAAGAGTTTTTGATAATTTTAATAAAACTAAAACAAAATAAAAAGCTTGGTGCTAATACTTATTATCGAGTTTGATAATTTTGCAATGAAAAATTAAAAATATTACCAAAGATTAAAAATATGAACCAACCAAAATAAAAACTACGTAAGAACGAGTATTGTATCATCTCTCATCTCTTGAAGCTTTCTATAAAAGAATCTTAAATTTGAAAATATCATCAAATCATACAAAAAGCATGGAAGCCCATGAAGCTCATCTTTGATTATAAAATATAAGAACAATATCCAAAGATGATTATTTATCAGTAACGAAAATTGCCTTCACTTTAATCACTTTGGTTGTTGAATTCATGTTTAAACTCTATAGTAAATTAAGGAAACAAGTTAGACATGATAAGAGAGTTCAACGAGACTTCAAAGTATAAATAATTAGTGAATTACCTCTCATAAGATTATCTTGCAATTCTACATCAGCAAGAAATTGTTGGAAATTAACAACTCCTTGTTCATTGATGTGAATTTCACGTTTTAACCATTATTCGGTACACATCAAAACTTCAATTATATAGTGTATCAAAAAAACTTCTATATGGATCTAAGACCCTACCACTAGTGCTAAATGCAGATTCTGATGCTACCGTAGACACTTGCATTGCAAGCACATCTCTTTCTATTAAGGACAAAACATGCTACTTTCCACTGTTGATCTTCCACTATGAAAACAAGTCATAATCTGTACCATTTAGAAGTTTAGGGTTCTCTACATTGTCTTTCAAATACACTTCCAACTCATTAGACTCTTTTTGGATTCTTGTTTCTTTAACTATCTCATTGTAGAGAGTATCTGTGGGAGTATAAATTCCCTCGGGTCAGGTTTCCGGAAGTTAAACCAGTCCGACAAGTAATTGGGCCTCCTAGGCCTATTTCGGAAAAGTAAGCCCATGACGGAATCCGCTGACGGAATATGCTGACGGAATGTGCTGACAAAATGTGCTAACGAAATGTGCTGACGAAATGTGCTGGTGAAATGTGCTGGTGCAATGTGCTGGTAAAATGTGCTGGTGAAATGTGTTGGTGAAATGTGCTGACGAGGGGAACAATTTCGGCGCGGACAGAAGCAGTCAGCACACCCACCTCCGCGAATCAGCACACCCACCTCCGCGAATCACGCTGCATTTATGACTAAATCGGCGGTTACGCAGAGGATTCAAAAGAGAATATTCGCAATAAATGCCATTAAGAGGCCTAATGAATGCAGATTTGACTATAATATAGAGAGGGGTGCTCATGTAGAGGGGTTCTCACTTTTTCATTTGTAAACTTTAGCAAAGTTGTAATCCAGAGAATTTCAGCAATAAACACATATTTTTAGTAAATTTTCTGAAAATTTTATATATTTTCGGTGTGAGAGTTTCAGCTCTCACATTTTGGCGCCGTCTGTGGGGAGAGAAAACAACACTCCAGCGAAATCGTTGAAGAACACTTACTCTTCCCAGAAAAAGAATGGAGACACCACCAGATTCTCCAATCGGAAGTCAGCATGCTGATGCAGCCAACCCGGTGGCCGCAGTGGTGAACCAAGACTCCCTGGCGGAGCTGAAGCTGATGCTGGCGACGCTGGTGGCATCTGCCGAAAAGCAGAAAGAGTCGAGCGATGCGCTCATTATTCGCTTCAATAGCCACGAAGAGCACGTGACAACCCGGCTCGTGACCCTGACGAATGTCCAATCCTATCTGGAGGTTCGCCTGGGGGCCTTGACGAGCCCGATAGGGAGAGCCGCGCCGATAGTCCTAACCCCGGAGAACTCGAGAGGTGGTGGGAACAGAGGTATCAGCAATCTGGATGAAAAACGAAGAGTTGATGTTCCTCCGAACCTGAGTCGGAGAGCTGGTGATCCTACGGGTCCGAACTGGCAAGGCGAAAGCTCGCTGGATGCAAGCAGGAGAACTGGCAATCCTCCTGATCCGAACTGGAGAGCTGATGCCTCTGCGGTTCCGAAATGGGGAGCTGATGCTTCTTCATATCCGAACTGGAGAGCTGATGCCCCTGCGGATCCGAACCGGAGAGCTGGTGCTTAAGTTGATCCAAATGGGAGAGCTGACGCTCCTACGGATCCGAACTGGGGAGCTGGCAGCTCTCTGAATATGAATCGGAGAGCTGGTGGCCTGATAGGTTCGAACTGGCATGGCGAGAGCTCGCTGGATGCAAGCAGGAGAGCTGGCAATCCTCCCGATCCGAACTGGAGAGCTGATGCCTCTGCGGATCCGAACTGGAGAGCTGATGCTTCTGCGGATCAGAACCGGAGAGTAGGTGCTCAAGCTGATCCAAACGGGAGAGCTGACGCTCCTACGGATCCGAACCGGGGAGCTAGCAGCTCTCTGAATCTGAATCAGAGAGCTGGCGACCTGACAGGTCCGAACTGGTGTGGCGAGAACCCGCTGGACGCAAGCAGGAGAACTAATTTCCCTGCGGGTCCGAGCTGGGGAGCTGGCAACCCTGCAGATCAGAATCGGAGAGCTGACGCTCCTACGGATCTGAACCGGGGAATGGGCAATCCTGTCGATCTGAACCGACGAGCTGGTGCGCCAACAGGTCCGAGCTGGCGAGGCGACGATTCACTAGATGTGAATCGTAGAGCTGGAAGCCAAAAAGCTCCGGGAGACACAGGAGAGCTGCAAACTCCAAGCTCCGTAAGGATGGATGACGACGACCTGGGAAGGGGGTCGCATGGACAGAGAGATCGCGAGTATGACGCGCTCCGAAGATCTATCGACAAGGCGAATGCTGAACTCCTTGCGGTGACATCAAAAATCCACATAGTCGCCAGTGCGGCCCCGGATATTGATCTTGTGATTGCGGAGACAGAGAGGACTCCTTTCACTGCGTGTATTGCGAACGCGAGGTTAAGGGACATCGGCAAGTTGAGACTCCTTACTTACGAAGGGAAGTCGAACCCGAAGGCGCACATGACAGCCTTCAAGATTACCGTCACCCGAGCCCATTTCAGCGAAGAGGAGAAAGATGCAGGATACTGCAGACTCT
>OVBE01009096.1:0-16414 GCA_900406425.1 Iberis pinnata | reverse complement strand
TCCATATCTTTATCCTCAAATGTTCTTGATGTTATTCATCATGAACTTCTGAAATATAACAAGAACCCTCAAATTCATGCGATTTAAAGTAAATTTCACAATGTTAGTATATTATTTATAATTAATTTATAATTTATTGTTAATCATTACCTGAAAATGCAAGATGAACACTTTTAAAAAATGATATTCGCAAGGATGAATGGAAGTAAGCGTTCCATAAAAATGTGGCAGTCATGACTTTTCATGCCTGTAAAATTCTTACCCTCAATATTTGTACAAGTAAATAAATGTGATGAATACTCGTTGGTGATTGGACGTTATGTTTAACACATTTAAGTAAACGTTTTATGGCCCTTAGAATCACTCTGTAAATAGGAAACGAGGTTCTGCCTTTATCATCAATATCCATCTCTTTCATCGAAAAAAACTTTGCTACATATAATCTTTACTTTACTATATCTTTTTATCTATATTTGACGTTCATAATGGTGAACATTATGTGATACGATCCTGATTCTATTCCCCATGGATCTTTATCTTTGAATGAAGCTTTTTGGACAGAAACACAACTTTAAGTGAAGAACAGTTTCTGGAACTTTATGATAATGGAATATGGACGAAATAGACATGAGAATGATGATAAAAAACCACAGATGATGATCTTGTTTGAGAGTTGAATGGATTCTCAAAAGACTGCGCTTGTAAGAGAAATCCAGAATTCTGGTGGTTTGGCTCTCCCCACTTAGAATTGTTTTGAGTCAATAGTATAAGGGTTTTAGAATGAAAATTGACAGATTTTATTAATACATTTTGAGCACATTATATAGAAGAAGAGAAAGGTACATGCACCTTCTCTTGGAAATAACCGAACATTTTTAACTTAGGCGAAAGTGAATGCTTTATAAGTATAAAAGATATTTCCCTCCTTTGATCAAGTAATAAATAAGTAACTTAGGCGAAAGTGAATTATCAAGCGTCATTAAAAACCTTTGCATAAAAAACACATTGGGACAAAACCATGCAAAGGAAAAGAGTGCAAGATAACCACTAAGTTACTTAGGGTATTAACTTGATCTTCTTCTTCATTTGCATAGGTGTAGATGTTGTAGATGTCCCTTGGTGTTGATTTTCCTAGCTGCATCCTCTTGAGTGAACTCTTGACTCATTTAGCTAACTCCTTAGCCTTAGAGTGATCACTCCATCTGTTACTTTGAAAGCTTCTTCTAAATCTTGCATCTCCTCTATCTCTTCATCTGGTAAGTCTCCTTGTGAGTAGTTGTTTGGAATCACATCATCCTCTTTCACTTGAAAAAGATTTGACCTCAAATCCGAATCTGCAACAAAAGGAATAAGATCAGAAACATTAAATGAATTACTCACATTATACTTCCCTTGGAGATCAATTTGATAGGCGTTCTTGTTGATTCTCCTGGTCACTTGAAATGGTCCATCAATTCTAGGCATCAACATAGACTTCCTTTCAGCTGGAAATCTTTCTTTCCCTAGGTGAAGCCACACTAGATCACCTTTCTCAAAGATCATCTCCTTTCTTCCCTTATTAGCTTGCTTAGCATACAATATTGTTTTATGCTCTATGTTCTTCTTAGCTTTCTCATGTATTTTCTTAACCTATTCAGCTTTCTTCTTTCCATCTAAGTTGCCTCTTTCACTCAAAGGTAAAGAAATTAAATCCAAAGGAGATAAGGGGTTAAATCCATAAACAATTTCAAATGGTGAAAACATTATGGCAGAATGTTGTGCATAAAGTATAAGCAAACTCAACATGAGGCAAACATTCTTCCCAAGATTTTAAATTACTTCTTACCAACGTCCTAAGAAATGTAGATAATGATCTATTTACCACTTCAGTTTGGTCGTCAGTTTGAGGATGACAAGTAGTAGAAAATGTGAGCTTCGTTCCCAACATAGCCCACAAAGGTTTCCAGAAATGACTAAGAAATTTGGTATCTCTACCCGAAACTATCACTCTAGGCATTCCATGTAATCTCACAACTTTGCTAATGAATACATTAGCAACATTAACAACATCATCAGTCTTATGACAAGCTATAAAATGAGCCATTTTAGAGAATCTATCTACAACAACATAAATGGAATCCCTACCAGTTTTAGTCCTAGGAAATCCTACCACAAAGTCCATAGAGATATTAGTCCAAGGATGTAATGGAATAGGCAAAGGAGAATACAAACCATGCGGTTGAACCTTAGACTTAGCATGTTTGCAAATCGCACATCTAGCACGGATTTTCTCAACATCTTTGCACATGTGAGGCCTATAGAAATGATCTTGTAAAGATTTAAGATTCTTTGTCACACAAAAATGTCTAGTAAGACCACCTCCATGAGATTCCCTGACTAGTAGTTCTCTCACAGAACCATTAGGCACACAAAGTTTATGATTATAAAACAGGTAATCATCTTGCCTATAGTAGTTTCCACTAGCATCCTTTTCACAACTCTTTTAAGGTTCACTAAACTCCTGATCAGTTTTGTATAATTCCTTTAACAGTTTAAATCCTATGAGTTTAGAATTTAGAGAAGATAATATAGTGTACCTTCTGGACAATGCATCAGCTACTATATTGTCTTTACCTTTATTGCACTTAATGACATATGGAAAATTTTCTATAAAATATATCCATCGACATGTCTTTTGTTAAGCTTTTGTTGTTCTTTGAGATGTTTCAGTGACTTATGATCTGTGTGAATGACAAACTCCTTAGGGCAAAGATAATGCTGCCAAGTTTGTAATGCCCTGACCAATGCATAGAGCTCTTTATCATAAGTAGGGTAGTTGATTGTTGATCGTCCAATTTTCTCACTGTAATAAGCAATTGGTTTCTTAGCCTGCATCAAAACAGCTCCAATACCAATACCAGATGCATCACATTCTATTTCAAAAGTTTTCAAGAAATCTGGTAACATAAGTAAATGAGAGTTAGTAAGCTTCTCTTTGAGGTTCTGAAATGCTTTTCCTTGAGCTTATTCCCATTTGAATCCTACTTCCTTATTAATCACTTCAGTAAGTGGTGCTGCTATAATACTAAATTCTTTGACAAACCTCCTATAGAAACCAGCAAGTCCATGTAAACTTCTTACTTCTCCAACAGTTTTAGGACTTGGCCAATCATCAATGGCTTTTATCTTCTCATCATCGACTTTGACACCATTTGAACTTACTACAAAACCTAAAAAGACAAGGTTATTCGTACAAAAAGTGCATTTGCTCAAATTAGCATAGAGAGATTCTTTCCTAAGAACATCTAGAACATAACTGATATGCATAAGGTGTTCTTCTAGATTCTTACTATAAATCAATATATCATCAAAGTAAACAACAACAAATACTCCTATAAAGTTTCTAAGCACGTGATTCATTTATCTCATAAAAGTACTAGGGCATTCATTAAACCAAATGGCATATCAAGCCATTCATATAGCCCTTGTTTCGTTTTAAAAGCAGTTTTCCATTCATCACCTTCCTTCATCCTAATATGATGATATCTACTTTTAAGATCAATTTTAGAAAAGATAGTGGAACCACTTAACTCATCTAGCATATCATCTAATCTAGGAATAGGGTGGCGATACTTTACAGTGATGTTGTTGATGTCTCTACAATCCACACACTTTCTCCATGTGCCATCCTTTTTAGGTACAATTAAGACTGGTACAGCACAAGGACTCATGCTTTTTCTTATGTGGCCTTTGCTCATCAACCCCTCAACTTGCCTCTGAAGTTCTTTAGTTTCAACAGGATTGGTCCTACAGGCTGGTCTATTAGGTAGTGTTTCTCCTGCAATAAAGTTTATTTGATGTTCTATGCCACGCATTGGTGGAATATCTTTTGTTTCTTCTTCAGGGAAAACATCACTATATTCCTGCAATAGTTTAAACATACCACTAGGAAGTTCGTGTGCAAGGTTAGTGAATCTCACAAGAGCTTGCCATGGCCTTCCCAACAGTATTGGTGTAGCCATTATGTATAACTTTTCTATCGAATTGCCATGGGCTTCCTAATAGTTTGTGACTTGATCCCATGGGCATAACATCAAACATTACTTCATCTTCATATTTTCCAATAGTAAAAGGCATTTACTTGATGAGTAACTTGTAGTTTTCCTCCCTCATTAAGCCACTGTAGTTTGTAAGGTCTGGGATGTTTAATGGTCTTAAGATTCAGCTTCTCAACCATAATTTCACTAGTTGCATTAGTACAACTTCCTCCATCGATGATGAGGCTGCATACTTTTTCTTTAACAAAACAGCTTGTGTGAAACAAGTTATCCCTTTGCTCGGTTTCTTCTGTCTTGTTTTGAACACTCAAAGTTCTTCTTGCTACAAGCATTTCACCAACAACTGGTGCTTCTTCTTCTTCTTCTTCTGTTTTCAGATTCAGGTTCAGAAATTATGTCTCCATTGTCAAGGAACAAGAAAGTCTTCTTGCTAGTACATTCTTTTGCCATGTGACCCATTCCTTGACATTTAAAACATCTAATTCGACTGCTGCCACCATCTGAAGAAGCAATACCTTTACCTTTGTAATCTGGTTTAGGTTCATCTTTGATTTTAGTAGAGGCTGGCTTGTAGTCTTTGTTGTAAGATGGTTTGTTGTCCTTGTAGTATTTAGGCTTTGTTAATCCAGAGGTAAAGCTTGGTTGAGTAGTTCTTCTTTTATTCTAAATTTCAATCAGCTCAGCCTTGTGTACCATCTCTTCAATATCTAGATAGGATTGAAGCTCTAGTTTATCTTGTATATCTCTCTTTCATCCTCCCAAGAATCTAGACATTGTAACTTCATCATCTTCATTCAAATCAACTCTAATAAGAAGCATCTCCATTTATTGATAATAATCTCTAACTGAGTTTCTGCCTTGAGTGAGCATTCTTAGTTTGTTTAGTAACTTTCTGTTGTCGTGATTTGGTACAAACCTTCTCTTTACACAAGTTTTGAGCTGCTGCCATATAGCAATTGCTGGATCACCACATCTTCTTTTAGTAATATTCAGTTGTTCCCACCACAATAAAGCATAATCACTAAATTCAGAGACAACAATCTTCACTTTGTTGGGTTCATAAGTTCCTTTACAAACAAAGTTGGATTTCATCTTCTTTTCCTAATCTAAATAAGCTTCAGGATCACACTTGCCTTGAAAGGATGGAAACTTGATTTTGATATGATCAAGTTGTTGTCTAACATGATCTCTATTGTTTCTACCACGTCTATGACCTAACCTGCTCCGATCTGATCCATGGCGGCCACAATAATCATCAGAACCTAGATTATTACGTTCTGCTTCTCTAGCTTCTCTTGCAGATCTAGCATCTCTTGGTTCTCTATCAATTCTAGCAGCTTCTAAAGGTGTAGAAGTATGTTTTGATTCAGAATGAGAATGCTTCCCGAATTCTTCTCTAAGTTGCTGAACAAGTCTTTGTTTAGATTCAAGCATCATTTGTTGAACTGCTCCATAATCTCTGTAGAAATGGTTGTATTGGCTATGATTCATATATGAAACACAACAAACTCACAGTAAACAAGCACAATAACACCCAAAAACATATTTTAAACAGAAAACAGAAACATATTTTAAAACAGTTTCACTTTCGTGCAATAGAGGTGGAAGGGTCAAGCTAGGGTTCTTCACAAGTTTAATACGAACTAAGAGGTTTAGAAACACTTAGCTTTGATTCAAAGAGTGCTCTGATACCACATGATACGATCCTGATTCTATTCCCCTTAGATTTTTATCTTTGAATAAAGCTTTTTGGACAGAAACACAACTTTAAGTGAAGAACAGTTTCTCGAACTTGTGAAACTTGATGATAATGGAATATGGACGAAATAGAGATGAGAATGGTGTTAAAACAAACAAGAGATGATGATCTTGTTTGAGAGTTGAATGGATTCTCAATAGAATGCGCTTGTAAGAGAAATCCAGAATTCTGGTGGTTTGGCTCTCACCACTTAGAATTGTTTTGAGTCAATAGTATACGGATTTTAGAATGAAAATTGACTGATTGTATTGATAGATTTCGAGCACATTATATAGAAGAAGAGATAGGTACATGCACCTTTTCTTGGAAATAACAGTTGAGTTTTAAATGCTAGAAATTAAATGAAAGCATGCAAGAGGTTGGTTGTTGAGTCTAAGTTCGAAATTTAAATGCTTTATAAGTAGAAAAGATATTTTCCCTCCATTGATCAAGTAATAACTAAGTACCTTAGACAAAAGTGAGTTATCAAGCCTCGTTAAAAACTTTTGCATAGAAAACCCATTAGGACAAAAGCATGCAAAGGAAAAGAGTGCAAGATAACCACTTAGTTACTTAGTGTATTAACTTGATATTCTTCTTCATTTGCATAGGTGTAGATGTTTTAGATGTCCCTTGGTGTTGAGTCTCTTAGCTGCATCCTCTTGAGTGAACTCTTGACTCCTTTAGCTAACTCCTTAGCCTTAGCTCTAGTGATTACTCCATCTGTTACTTTGAAAGCTTCTTCTAAATCTTGCATATCCTCTATCTCTTCATCCATTGACTCTCCTTGTGAGTAGCTGGTTGGAATCATATCATTATGTTATGAAAAAAGTTTTTCTATATATGCATTACATCAAGATTATGTATGGAGTGACATCCTCTCAATATGGTAACTCCCAAGATATGATTTTCTTGTGTTAAATATGTCTAGTTACCATAGCCACCCGACTTGACTTCATGGCCGTTTCCCCGAGAAACAGATGTTCTTGGTGGATCAGCTATCCTGATACACTCATATAGAACTTGTGGACTTGTTTAATCTTGAGGTGGATAATCATTCAAAAATAGTTTTCCTTTTAAAAAGATTTATTTGTTTTTTTAGTGTATGCCCATGAGGAAATCAAACCAACAAGTCTTTCTAGCATTTTGTAGTTGAAAAAACCTCGTATCATCCATACAAATCGGAAATTACAATCGTCCATGTGTTGTCCATCTTGATATAATGTTGTACGTAGGAAAGTTCCTAACCGACCACATGAGAACTACTTTTAAATTGAAATTTTGATTCAAAGACTTGTTTGTGGATGTTTTGGTCCAAAATTTAATATTATATGAAATACGTAATTTTTCGTCATACATGTATCCAGGGACAAGTCATATGGAATCACGATCACATGCCATAATGAATGATTATGAGATATACCAAATAGATTTAACCTATTTGTACATAATTCAAGATAAACATTTCTTGGTTCTTCGTTGGAAATTTTTGGACTCAGCTCTTAACATGAATGATATTTTGGCGCTAAACAAATGTAATATGATATTTTTTGCAAAAAAAAAAAGGTGGAATATTAATCATTCTAGGTTGTTTTCCACTAACCTTGCCTATATATTAAGTTAATAGAACATTTCTGCCATACTTGGGTGGGCCTAGTACAAAGTAAGATTATGATATACCGTGGTGGAACCTGCCCCTAGAATAAAAAGCACAAAAAACACTATCGCTTTTAAGCTAACACACCACAAATGTCCTTTTACAAAAATTCAATTTTCAATCTCCAAAAATGAAGAATCTGTTTGTTTTGGCTCTTCTCTTAGTAGCAACTCTGCAATTAACCAACGCTGGCTTCACAAGAGGAGGTGAAAAGATATTCTCTTTCTTAGACCAAAGGCTTGCAATTGTGTACCCAGTAATTCAAAGATTCAAGTCACTCATAACACTTGACCCATTTAACGTGACGCAAACATGGATTGGTCCAGACATCTGTAGTTACAAAGGGTTCTATTGTGACCATCCTCCTGACAACAAAACCGCACTCACTGTTGCTTCTATCGACTTCAATGGCTTCCATCTTTCAGCTCCATCAATCGAAGGATTTATCGACATGTTCCCTGATTTAGCTCTTTTTCATGTAAACTCTAACAACTTTGGAGGTTTTGTCCCTTTAAAGATCGTTAATCTCAAGTACCTCTACGAATTCGACATCAGTAACAACAGATTTACAGGTCAGTTTCCGACAGCTATAGTTGGTATGTCCGGTTTAACATTTCTTGATATCCGGTTTAACTCTTTCTCCGGTTCAATCCCACCACAAATCTTTGGTCAAAACCTCGACGTTCTTTTCATTAACGATAATACCTTTACTTCAAGCCTCCCTGAAATACCTGACGATGGAACATCACATTCACATATTCTCTACTTAACATTAGCAAACAACAAATTTCATGGTCCACTTCCTAAAAGCATCTTAAGATCAATGTCAACGTTAACAGAAGTACTCTTCTTGAACAACGACTTCACTGGTTGTATACCTTACGAGATTGGGTTGCTTAAGGAAGCATCAGTGATTGATATCGGTGGAAACAAGCTTACAGGTTCTTTACCACTTTCTCTAATTTGTCTAGATAAAGTAGAGGAGCTTAACTTTGCTGGTAATCTTTTGTTTGGAGTCATTCCTGATGTTTTGTGTATGTTGCTACGTGAGAATCTTGTCAACTTATCCTTGTCTGATAACTATTTCACGCACGTGGGGCCTTGGTGTAAAGGTTTGTTTGAAAGAGGTGTTCTTCATGTAAGCAACAATTGTATTCCTTTCTTTCCAGGACAAAGATCAGTGAAAGAATGTGCAGAGTTCTTTTTCAAACCTAAGTACTATTGTCCTCAGATGTGGTTTCATAGTTTTCTACCTTGTAATAAGTATCCACACATGTCGTCCTCTTCATCTTCCGGTGATTTCTTACCCATGGTGGCTCCCTCGCCTTGATGTTTTAATTTTCATCATTGCATATCAATGCATTTGATCACTTTCATTGTAATGGAAAGTAATTGAATTATGTTTTCACCAACTATATCATATACGGAAGGGCCATTACTTGTGGTTGTATGATTTTATTTTCCATGTTTTATAATATGGGAAGACATTTTCACCAAACCAAATTTAGTTCGGTCGATTCTGTTTGATTACGTGAATTTTTAATTTAGTTTGGTTTTCGTTTCGGTTTAGCAACAGTTTTATTTTACATTGTATTAACCAAATCGAATCAAATTTCATCAAATTAACCAAATAAACCAAAAGTAACCGAATAAACCAAAAATTAACTAAAATATAACCGAAATTAAAATTTCTAAGCGAAAATTCAACTTCAAAAAACAAAAAAATAAAACCGGACAAACTGAATGTCAAATCGAACATAACCAAAATATTATTCTGTTCAGTTTGGCAAAGAAGAAAAAACCAAAATAAAAAAAATTGAACCGAAATAAACCGAATGTCAACCCTGATTTTATATGGTATTACACGTTTTTGTCATGCCATTAATTATCTTCCAGGTTCTTCAAATCGTACGTGTGAATTCAGAGCGCATTTTAGCGATTACCAAATAATTCTGAAACTTTTGACAAGGCGGTACGAAAATAAATATTTTTAGTTTTTATAAGAAACAGTGTAAAATCATAATGATTGATTTTTAATCAATCGAGTGCTAATGTGCGTAGATCCACTAATAGACCATTCTATTAATCAATACGGAGTGGGCACCAATTTTCCACGTCAACAACAACATAAAAAGAGGGACGCCGTTCCTACTACCATACCCATTGACTTCAGTCTTAACATAGGGGCCCTAATTGTGAAAGCAAACTAAGCGATGCAGGAAAAAAAATCCAAAATGGTATGGTTCAGTTACGGTTTATATGTAAACAGTATAAATGTAGTACGTACAAAATTAGTGATACCAAATTCAATTTGAATGGGAACAAAATAACATACGACATAAAATTATGATAGTGTTATTTGATATGTAAATTTAGATTTTAATATATTTTATAATTTTAAAACTTATTAAATGTAATGAAATTTTGATTTAGAATTAAGTTTAGAAAATTTAAAATTAATATTTTTAAATTTAAGATACTTTGGAACAAACAAATTGTATGGTCTTTCTAAACTAACAATTCAAAAAATGGTATTTCTAGAATCCACTAACAATAAAGCAATTATGTTCTATAATATATTGCATTAAAACTTATACATATTTTTAATAAATTCAAAATAATATTAGTGTAATATTTATATTAGAAAGTTTTAAAATATATAATAGTGTTGTATAACGTTATAACTATTAATTATAATTTGCGAGGTTTTGTTTAGGAAGCAAATAAAAAGTATCACAATCGTAAGAAAGAGAATATGAGCACAAAAGATAATTAACAAAATTTAGCATATGTCTACGTCCTCAAACCAAACACTAGAGATTTATTAAACAAATTTTTAAATAAGACCTTTCCTAATGGAAATACTGGACACTAAGACAGACCTTAGTTCGACAACAATCAATCTCTATCCTACAATGAGACACAAATGTCTCTAATATAGATCGAAAAATCATAACTCCTAGGTCGTTCTTCTAAGTCTATCCTTGATCTAAAACACATCATGATTCAGAAGGTTGCACCATGGTTTAAGTGTGTCACACACACGAACGATGCCTTTTTCCACAGACCGATCTTCAATAGATTGAGTTTTTTCTTTCAGTTCGGCTAATGTAATTTTACTCATATATCTTTTATTTATAGCATCCAAGATGCGGCAACTTCCAATATTCATCAAAGATTTCGATATGAGAATATCTCAAATCTCCTTTTCCTTATTGAGAATATTTCATTTTCTTTATATTCTCAATAAATCTTCAATGTCACACAAGCACTCATAAACGTGACTTCCATATCTTTAGTGATCTTGACGTGAAAATATTCCATATATTATACAACCAACATATATAAAACGAATTAACAATCCAACAGTATCTCAACAACAATTAGTGTGTTGCACACATTTTCGCCAAGTTGCAGTTCTGCATCAGTTTTTCATTCAAGAAAATTCTTCTTTGCTCCAGCAGTTTTGGAGCTACCGATCTCGCCCCTTTATCACTGAGTTTTATAACTCAAGCTCACTCTTGAAACTTATAGATCACATGTCATGTAAAGAATCATCATAGGCTCCCTTTTAATCAAATATCACCACAAAAATAGTCTCTTCAATCTCTCCTGCTTGAGTGAAAAACTTATGTGATAACTCACTTGCAATATCTCATACTTCTTGATTCATTATGTGATGAAAAATGCTTAGTATATCCACAAAGATCAGATTTATCACAATTTTTAAGATGTTTTTCTTGAATCGCTTTGACCACCCAAACATATATGAATCTGTTGGGTTCTGGAAAAACTGCATTTATTTTCCTCGCATGCTATAGATTCTTGAATTTCATAAGGCATTGTGATTGATGGTCTCTGACATAACACATGTTTATCATGTGTGCCTCAGACTCTCCTACATCACTTCCTCGACGATATACATGTCTTATTTTCATTGTTCCTTTTAGAACTACATGTTCTTGACACTTACTTACATCCTGATCTTGTACCTCTTGATCAATTACGATTCATTTATGTTCTATGTGATACGCTTTCATATCTGTTGGACTAGCAGCTGTAAAGTGCAAAAGTCCCGACGAAGACGGCGGTTTCATGGATGATGTTCAATGATAAAAAAGACCCCAAATTGCTTTTGGAGGTTGTCCAACTGATAAAATTTTATCAAGATTTTCAAAACAGTTGTTGAACATATGAATCTGCTTCTTATTCTCATTAAACTCGAGCATGATCTCTTCGTTCTTTTCTATTTCTGTTAAAAGTACATCTTGTATCTCAATGATTTTTTCTTTAAGTGTTGTATTCTTTTGACGTTCAACCATAAGTTCTTCAAGTAACTCAATTTTCTTTTTCTTTTTTCCAAATTCTGCTTATCAATAAGAGACATCTCATATGCCCTTTATAATATTTTGCTCTAGCTCTAAGATATTCACTTTGGCTTCCAAAATTCTCATATCCCTGATCAGCGAAATTTTTTTCATCGCTCAATTTAATCCAGCTTTCATAAAGGTTTTTGAGCTCAACACTAATATCTACCTCTTCAACAATTTTTAATTCACTGATCGGTGCAACACAAAAGTTTTGTGTAACTCACACCGATGCAGAATCATGTTATGCGCTTCCTTTTTCAGGCTTCATAAATCCACTCAGAACTACCAAATTAAGAGCATTTTATGTGAATTTGACTCTGTATCACTCCAACTTTGAGCCATCCTCTTCTTTTCTTTTCTTGTGTTTACATAAACTGTCTTTGTGTGACCATAACCATTGCACTTATTGATTTCTGTTCTCCTAAACAATAGAAAAGCTGATTTCTTTTCTCAACTTCATTCTTTTTTTTCGATCTTCCTTGCTCCATAGTTTATCTTTAGACATATGAGATAAGAGATCTATAGTTTCTTCAAAATTTTGAATCGTCACAACATCGATTCTTCAAATTTTTGAACCTTTTGCTTGTCTCAATTAACTGTAATTGCAAGATAATCTATAACTTTGAGTGATTTAGAATCCATTTCCATCTCTTCAGCCTGTAGCATCCCTACTACTTCAGCAAACTTGATTTCATTAGTTTTCATCGTCATTTTTATAACAGCTTTATGAGCTGCAAACTTTGCAGGCAAGCATCACAAATTTTTTTTCACCAATTTTGCGTCATTGTAATTTTACCCAATTCTTTTGCTGCATTAGCAATAGAACTAAGCTTAGCACCAAATTTTATTACCTTCTAAACATCATTCATCTTTATGTTTTCAAATTGTGATGACAATATATCCAACCGTGTCTTCTTAACGGTGGCAGTACCTTCGAAAGCATTTTGCAAAATATCCTATGTTTCTTTAGCTGATTCACATTGTGGACCGTCAAATACACAAGATGAATTTGTTAAAATAATTTTAACGAAGAGTTTGATGATTCTAGTTTAAGAAGGAAAAATACACAACACAAATTGATACGAAAAAAGGATTTTATTGATTTCTTTAAGATCGAATACACTTGTGATTACAAATGAATTTTCTAGTGCGATTAGAGAATTTGCCAAAAGATCCTTCTCCTTATCTTCCTTCATGCTTTTATAGTTCCCCTACTCAGCTAGGGTTGTTCCGATCTTCTAGGTTAGTTACTCCAACAATCTTGGCGAATCCCTTCAATCTCGGAACCGCCTTGACTTGGTCATTACTTGTTCGGTCTGCGCTTATATCCTCCTAGGTTTGATTGTGTATTGGGTACTCAGCTAACCTTTTGATCTACTCAGGTAGTTTGCTCTCTCAGCAAGTCCTCCTGTGATTGACATATGCCGAATCGACCTGGGAATTATACTAGTTGGGATCAAATCGTACCGAGGGAGTTTTGACACCAATAGATTAGCCCACAAGTCTCCCTAAGAGCTTAGCAAGTTAGGTGACCTCCGATGGATTAGGTAGTCAGCTCTCAGCAGGATTTGGACTTGTGAATTTTTTTTCTAATTGCTCCCAAAAAAGGACAAAATTATGACTTAATTTTGACATGACTTCTCCGAGGATCTGAGTTTGGGCAAAGCATTTACCGTTATCACCCTTTCGGCTGTTGAGATTTCGGTTGATCTCCCATGGGATTAATTTGATCGATTTTTAAGGGGGAAGGTTATGATTTCAAATAAAATAAACTTTGGAAATCTCAACAGTCTCTTAGATTCCTTAAGCTATTCGAGGCAATTTTTTTGTTTCAAAATTCAAAATTCAAAAAAGCAGGAGAGTTGGTTATCATTGCCCTACAAAAGCAACTCATCACTCCCTAGACAGTTATTACTGCCTCTCTCTCCTTCAAGTGAGTGGAACTGCTTCTCTCCACTTTATTTTTAACCGCCATTCCTCTCTCTCTAGGACGTGACAAGGTAAAAACTCATTCGTATTTTATCATCTTTCCCTTTCCTTTTAATTTATGCTACGGTTCTTGATTTCTCTCCTGTTTGGATTCCTCTTGATCTTTCTCCACTTTCTTCGTCCCTTCCTCCTTCTTTTCTGATTTCTCTTCCTTCTCGGTTCGGTTACTATGTCCAAACAACTCTCCCTCCGTTCTCGAAGTAGGAGTTCTTCATCATATCCTGTAGCTAGCGTTAGTATCGGGACGTTGACAATCTCCGGCATGAAGTCTAGGGCGGTTGTAGCCCCTAGGATGATGAGTTTTTCTGATTCTCTCTCAACTATCGCGTCTGTGGCGCTGATTTGGGAACAGTTCGATTTCCCCTCTGATATCAGATTTCTCACTCCTGAGCCCGAACAATTTCTGGAAAATCCCCCTCCTGGGTTCGGTACCATCTTCGAAATCTTCTTTAAAACCTGCAGATTCTGTTTTCTGGTCCCAGAGTTACTGGTCTGGTATGCGTGCCGCAGGGGGAATGGCCTTGGGCAAACTAATTCCCAAAGGGATTCAACATGCAATCTTCTTGATGATTCAAGCGAGGGAGTATGAATTTGAGTTTTGTTGTAATATGCTCGAGGTGGCTACCTACATTAAAAAGGGTCCAAAAGGTGGCATATGGTATCTCACGAATAAGCCCAACCAGGGGCTTACCACTAGGAAAACCCTGAAGGATGAAATCGGCTGGGATCAATTTTATTTCTACCTGGAAGTCAATCATTTGTCTTTCAGCACGAAAGGGCCTGGCGACCTACATACGTGGTGGACCAGAGAAATTGGTGTGAACCGCATTGAATCTTCCAACCATTATTTCATTTTCCTCTTTTCCAAGGTCATATAATGAGGCCATAGAAACCACAGAATGGAGAACGACAATAGGTAATGAATTACAAGCAATGGAAAGGAATAACACTTGGAAAGAAGTTGAGCTCCCAAAAGGGAAGAAAGGAGTGACGTCTAAGTGGGTATTCACCACCAAATACAAGGAAAATGGGGATATTGAATTACATAAGGCGAGATTGGAGGCTAGAGGCTTCACCCAAACCTATGGGGAGGACTACCTAGACACTTTTGTTCCGGTTGCAAAATTACATACTGTTAGAATCATCATGGCTATGGCTACTAATCTCAAGTGGGATCTATGGCAAATGGACATAAAGAATGCCTTTCTTCAAGGAGACCTAGAAGAAGAAGTTTATATGAGACCACTACCAGGCCTAGAGACTTCTATTGGTCAAGGGAAAGTTCTCAAGCTCCACAAAGCTATCTACGAACTTAAACAGTCCCCAAGGGCCTGGTACCACAAGCTGAGTTCTACCCTTATTACAAAAGGCGATGCCTTAAGGAGATGTGTCAGAAGCATCGCCCAGGACTTGTGTTCCTCTCTGAAACGAAGAATAAGAAGCCGATGTTACAGGACATTCAAGCTGATTTAGGATTTAATAATTTGTATACGGTTGAGCCTCTTGGCCAATCTGGTGGTTTAGCTTTATTTTTTATGAACGAATTGCAAGTTGATGTTTTTTTTTTTTCAAATAACCGAATGATTGATGTTCAAGCTATCATTAATGGAATAAAAGTCTATATGACATTTGTTTATGGGGATCCTGTAATGGAACGTAGAGACTATGTATGGGAACGTCTTACGCGTTTCTCACTAAGTAAAGATGGGCCTTGGCTAATGATTGGTGACTTCAATGAAATCACAGGACACCATGAGAAAGAAGGAGGACGAAGACGTTCTGATTCATCATTTCTTTCCTTCAATCAAATGATATCAGTTCCCATGTATGGGTAACCAATTATCGTGGGTTGGCAGGCGGCCAAATGGAACTGTTCGATGTAGATTAGATTNCGATGTAGATTAGATCTTGCTCTTGGAAATGAGGATTGGCATGAGAAGTTTACTCATTCCAAAATCCAATATTTGCGAATGTGGAGATCCGACCATCGTCCGATACTGGCCAGTATTCTATCACGACCTACTAGAAGAAAAAAGAATTTTAAATTTGACAAGAGATGGTTCGGAAGTGACGAATTCAAACATGTGGTTTTTGACGGTTGGAGAAGCCCTACGCTATCTCCAGCAGCAACTATTATGGATCATATATCAAGTTGCCGACATTTCATATCACAATGGAAAAGAGATAGAGATCTAAATTCAGCTAAGAAGATAGAATAGATTAAAACTAAAGTCGACAACCTATATTCTGTGGACGGCGCGTCAACAGAGGAGATTGCCGAAGCTGTGAAAGAACTACACATTGCTCTTAAGGCAGAGGAAATTTTTTGGAAACAGAAAAGCAGGATTCTTTGGCTTTCAAAAGGGGACTCCAACACGAAATTCTTTCATGCAAGCACTANCATCAAGAGTAAGAGTAGAAGATGAGGAACAATTAGTATCCATTGCTACTAATTATTTTCGTGAACTATTTCAGACATCAGATCCAACGCTCATTGAGAGGCCTTAGCGAATGTTACGACAACCATTTCTGATGAACCGAATGAAATTCTAATTAAACCAATGTTAGAGTTGGAAGTTAGATCGGCACTATTCATGATGCATCTTGACAAGGCACCAGGCCC
>OVBE01009095.1:0-16415 GCA_900406425.1 Iberis pinnata | reverse complement strand
GCTTGAGTTAACAGGCTTCGCGACGGCCCAGTAACCGAAGCAAACCCAAAGCCCACACCTCCATCTGTTATCATATTTGAAAGATTAGAGGTGCGTATGTGGTTTTTGTTTGTGTATAAGAAATGGTTTATGGTCAAGCCTATCCATTAGATGTCATTAAGGTTTCCAATGATGAGTTTAGGAGTAAGGGTTGAAGTAGAGTGTTTATATTGTGATACTAATTTATACCATTGTTTATTACGTATACGTTTTATTGGGTGACGTTAAATATATAAAATTTTAACAGAATGAAGCACAATTTGGTCCAACTAATGTATGTGTTGCTCCGCTATGCTCTACCCATTCATTATCACTAGTTCACTACATACAAATTTGGCGGCTTGAAAGACTTTTCTTTCTTTTTTCTTGTTTTTTATCAACTACTTTTCTTTCTAAATAATGACAATTACGATCAAATAATTGATGATATACATCACAAGGGGTCCGACGAAATGGACTTTTCCAAACTTGTTAATTATCTCCTTACCATTTGAATATTATTACACTTTGTAAAACATAAATTTATTTTTGCTTGATTACAAAATTATGTAGATATTTGACTTTTCTCATTTTCCTTACACTAGCTCGTTGTATTTAAATAGAGAAGATACATCTTAACATTACATCACTTGTTTCTCCATAGAAAGAGATAGTTTAAAAACAGTGGAACAAAATGAGTTCCAAGGCATTGCATCTGTTGGGTCTCTTTGCAATTCTTCTTGTTATCTCTAATGTTGCCGCAGTATCTGAAACTCAGTCGGGTACATCAATTTTAATATATTTATTGTTTGGACTCTCTTATATATGGTTAATTTTTCTGTTTAAATGTATAAGAAATTCTAAAAAACATGATCTTGCCAAATGTTTTAAGCCCACAAGCTAAGTATAATCGGGAAATTAATCGGATAATTCATAAACGGATAATTTTTCCTATATTAGTTGGTGATTATTTGTTGCACCAACGGAGAAATAGTGGGTCAAGAATATGAATATTTTTCGTTTGAGTTCACTAATTATAATTTAGAGTGTAAAGAAAATGACTTTATTTTCCAAATATAATCTGGCTTTTTTTTAAGTCAATACACACTTTAGAAGATATATGGTATCAAGGCATGAAATAATGTTTGGTTTGTGGACAGGCACTGTTAAATCAGAAAAGGAGGAAACAGTGCAGCCTGATCAAGCGACCTACGGACCTTACGACCAATACGGATCACCATACGGAGGAAACGACAGAGTCATACCTGCTTCCTTTTTCTCATGCACTCTGGTTTCTATTTTTATTTGGGCACTATATTGATACCAAATATTTATAAGTTTTAGAAACTACTTTACGTTTAAAAATTTGGGTTTTGTACAATATATTCTTCAAACATGTTCCTATAACCGGAATTGAAAGAAGGATATCATCATCTACCTCGTCTAAGAATTAAATAAGTGCCCAGAGTGTAATAAAGTAGCATGCTACATTAATAGGCCAAACTATGAGATAACTGCGTATTGTAATGTTTTTGTGTTTGTATTGTAATAAGCGATGTTTGAACATGTATATGCGTACATCATTCTTCTACTCATCTTAGCACAAAGATGATTTTTATGCTAATCAAGTTTAAAAGCATATTGAGTCTTGCATGTTTTGATAAACGAGAGGCCTTGGAAGTTATTACCAATTGAAAATAAATGATTGTTATACAGTTTAAAACGTTACTGAAAAGAAAAAGTGTTTATAAAAAGATAATATGTGAGAATTTGGAAAACAAACTATTAGGGGGAAGACAAATGGTTAAAGGTCTACCTTCCCACCTGAGTTGGACTTCATGCAGCTGTGAAATTTTACGTTATAGTGAATAGTTATGGATCAAGCTTTGTCAATTCAATTGTAACAAAAAAATCGATCCAATTGTAATGAAAAATGAACTTAATCGTAACTAAGTGATGTCTATATGAAAGCTGACTATGATAATGAAGTGGTGGTGGTAGTTTAGTTGTTTTCAACAATTTATTTTGTTGGTCTAGGGTAGGTATCGAGTTTCTTTAAATGTGAAATTATTAAATTATTTCCTTTGTCCAATTAAAAATAGTGTCACATTTTAAACTCATAAAAACTTAGTGAATGTATTCTTCGACGGTGTCAATAATCCTATAATTTCTAGCTTAACAAAAAAATTGTTATGATATTATTATACATTACAAGGAAGAGTCACTCAAAAAAAATATAATTTTGTATCACTTATACAAGATATAAAGTTCAGATATAAATGATGTAAACAAAATTCATCAATCAAAAAATGATTATAGCTACAAATGATAATGTAAATATTTAACATATATTAATACGACGATGTTTTTATCTTTGTACTATATAATTTTAACTCGGTTTATACCGAACTTAAGTGGTCCACCTCTACATTTTTCCCACCAGAATTTGACTTCACGCAGCTGCGAAAGTACGTGTTATAGTAAATAGTTATGGATCAGGCATTGTCGTCCAATTGTAACAAAAAATCGATCCATTGGCAAAAGTGACAGGAAGACCTGACGGATAGTGCTCTGTTAGAAAAATTCTTGACGGATGTTCATTCGTTAGTAAATTTTTGACGGATATAATGACGGATAGGAATCCGTCAGGAAATTTTCCTAGTACAAAGTAGCCTTTTATAACCGTTGGTAACGGTTATATTCGTATTTACTGACAGACATATCCGTCAGGATTCGGTCACAAAAACGCCTATAAAACCATACCACTCCACCTTCATTCTTCACACATTCAAGACATATATTTTACAAAAATATGTTTACTCCTCCTTATTTTCGATCATGGATGGATGGTGAAAGAATGAATCCATATAAAAACCTTTTGAACGAAGAATATGCGCGTGGTGTTATGGAACTCATGGAATTAGCATGTCGACAACCTCGGGCACAACGCAGTTATAAGTTCATATGTCCATGCTCTGTATGTCGGAATTCTCAAAATATCATGATAGATATGGTTTGGAAACACTTGTATATGAATGGTATTATTTCGAGTTATAAAATTTGGTATTTACATGGCAAACGACATGATATTGTTCCTATTGGTAGCTGTAGCGAACGACCTGATCTTGTTGCTAGTACTAGCGGTAGCGAACCGTTGGCCGATAGGATAGAGGAACCTAGAATGGAATTAGATTTTGGGGCACTTACAGCTCAAATGGTTAATGACTTTTATTGAGAAAATATAGAGATGACTCAGGTTTCGTATGAAGACCTAAATTTAGAAGCACAACGGTTTTTTTATATGTTAGATGATAACACGCTATTTTACGTGTTGTGAGATCAATTCCCTATCCACACAACATTATCATGCCATTGTAGTATAGATAGGGTGTCAATCCAAATGGGTGTGATGAATTTAGGATGCAAATGGAACTACTCATTCAAGCTAAATATGAAAATGGGGGTTTTCCTAACAAGTCCTAAACAAACAAGCATACAGAAAACTAAAACAGCGAAAGGAAACAAACACTAACATGCAATGGAAAATACTAAGCATAAACAACAAGAAACGTTAAATTGGTAAAGATGCAATCAAGTGGAAATTACTCATGAGTACAGGGGTAATTGACTAGAGATCCTTCCAGAACTACCTAAGTACCTAACATACCTCAAACAATGAGCTAACCCCTACACAGCAATTCATATGCAACCAAGTTCAATGTCTTAGTAAATGGTTTCAAGCAAAGCAATCACTAGACCTAACTCTCATGAGCAGGCATGATGAACCAATCTACTAAAGCCAATAAGCACCCTAAACATCTAATGTCTTAGGCTAGGATGTAAAAATCTCTGAAATCACCATGTTCAGACATTTCATTGAACACCTTCTTAGTGCTGAAATGCCTAAAATAAGATTTCAATTGATCAGAAAAAATCAGCATGAAGAGCAATGAAACAAAAGGGATCTAGATGCAAAACAACTTAGGTACTTATGAAGACATGACATCAACATTAGTCTACCCCATCCTCAAGAACCTAAGGTAGTAAACCTCACTACTCTTGGTTGGTGCGAAATCAGTAAAACAGGAAAACATAGCTACAAAGGAAAACATGAAGATCAAAAGTAAAAGATGAAGAACACCAAGAACACTAACTCAGAAAAACAGAGTATCAATGAAAAATTAGCAAAACCAAAGGAAATTATCAAGCTTAAAACAAGATTAAAAGAATCAAAACGTAAATCAACATGCACAAGCTAGTTCACAGTCCTAATCTAAGCATGAAAATGAAGAAAACAAAAGATTAGCATAAACTTAAGCAAAATCTGGGTTTAGAACATCAAGAACATCAAGACCAAAAGAGAGAAAATAAAACCTAAGACAAAAGCTAAAAATGGCAAAAAGAAAGATTATTCCAAATGGAGGCGTTTAGGGCTTTTTATAATGTTCAGAGAAAATCTCTAAAACGTCTAAAAGACAAAAGCTAATCATTAAAACGGGTCTTGGGTTTTGGTCCATCCTGATTTGAAGTTAGTCGGGTCGGATTACTTGGGCTTGAGTTGAAGGTATAGCCAAGCTCGATCGAGGTGAAGTGTGTGCGTGTGATCGAGCCGGCTTTTCCTTCGCTCGATCACACGATCAAGGTGGCTGGCTTGAGGTCGAGGCGTGTAGATGGGATCAAGGCATCCTGGCCCGGTTTGATTGAGGCAGAGTTAGAGTAGGCCGAGGTGCATATCGAGTTTGGCTTGTCGAGGCGTGGAGCATGGCATGTTCGAGCCACGTAACAGGTGTGATCGAGGTGATCTAAAGGTATGATCAAGCTGAAAAGAGGCTTGGTCAAGGCGGACAAAGGTTTGCTCGGGGAGAGAGGATGCTTGAGCCCGTGATTGAGCATGGCAAATGTGACCTCCATCCTGTGATAGAGCCGCTTTTGATGCTGTCCAAGATGAGGTCGAGGCCAAGTACACGGTCTTAGGCAGCTTCAGGATATCACCAAGTTCATGTTGTGCACTTCTTTTCCTTCTCCTTTTCCAAATTTGCACTTATGTTCTGAAAACTCCTAAAAGACCTGAAAAATCTCCAAAATGTATGTATATGCAAGTGCTAATGCAAAAATTCCTAAAAATTGCAAACTTACTAATAACATCTATAGATGCAACATATGTACAACTAAAAGACACTAAAATGATGCTAAATGACTTCTAAAAATCATTAAAATGCAGAGACATCAACTCCTCTAAACTAAATCATTGCTTGCCCTCAAACAAGTAACTCAGAAGTCTGGACAAGAGGTTTGGAAGTGGAAATTCATAACCAAAATATGTTGCTAACATAGGTAATATCATTGTCCAGGTTACTAGTTATAGAATGCAATCCTAACGCATCATACTTAAAAACTTTAGATATACTCATCACAACTCATTACAGATCAGTTCCAACTTCCACAATGCATTCAAATTCATTTACCTCTTTAACACTCATTAAGAAGGAACCATGGATAAAGCCATGCATTTTCAATGAACTGATTTGGTTAAGGGACATATTAAGGGGTAAAAATGACTTCTTTATGCAGTGGCTAACAATTCAGAACAGGGTTTTCTTAAAAGGGAATGAGTTTTAGCAGAAGGCTAAAGGTAAGAACACTTAAATGCATACCAAAACAAAATCTCATCTACCCAATGTCAATGAAACCTATGTTTCCGTGATCCTACCCGGTAGGATACCCTACCCTTTTAATTTACGAAGTGATCTTACTTGTTCACGTTTTCCCCTTTTTCATCTTTTCCTTAACTACTCTTAGGAGATGGTTCTTTTTATTTGATTGCTAGAAGATTTAGGGATTTCCTTATTTCCATGCCTATGGTTTCTGACCTTTTTCATTTTCACTAACTTCTTGGGTTTTACCCTTTTTATTTTCTTGTTATTTCCTTTTTTGATTTTCCACTAACCATATTTCTCATATCATTTTCCCCCAAAGACTTTACTAGCACATTTTGTTTCTTTTCCTTTCCATTCCTCTCCTAAGGTTCATGACTTTACCCTTTCTTTTACCAGCTACCCACATCCCTTTATTTCTTTTCAAACCAACCCTAATATCCATATTCAAATCCCACCTAGTATTATCTAGTCCAAAAAGTATGGACTTGCACTACATGAGATTCCGTTCATGTCAGTTCAAACCTAACACTTTCTACCAAGCTCATCCATAATAGACATGACACTCAGTAATAAATTCACGGCTTGAAAGAAGGCAAGGTTCAATGGTAGGGAGTCTACTTGGGCTAACAAGAATTGTAAAATGGTAGAAGATAACCCAAATATGTATATACTATCTATGAGTTCAAATCCAGCACACAAACGTGATAATTAAACGTCAATTTTAAGTTCTAATAGACAGGGGAAAACTTTATATCACAACATGCTTCAGAAGACAAATGATCATGCAAATTCACATTCCAAGCATGATTGAATTTTACTTCAGACTAAATCAGGACGCATTAGACAACTAATAATCAGGGCACTAATAGTATCTAAGAAAACAACATACGTACAGGGTTAATAATTTCCTATGAAAGTGAAGACAACCTAAATGCAACTACTGAACACTCTATTTTTGAAAACTATGAAAAAATTCAATTTTTTGGTTTTTGTATGCCTTAGATGCAAAACTGAAATAAGAAAACAAGTAAACATGATCAATACCTCCTAAAATCTCCCCCAAACTTAAACTGCACAGTCCCTTGTATAATAAAAGTTCGAAGAAGGTTTAGAGTGGTACTGTTTTCAGGTTGAGTTGAAGAAGAGTGGCTGACGTGGAGATCGAGGTGATGTGTCACCCTTTCTTTGGCTCGATGTAGAAACGTTTTTGGGTTCTCTTGTGACTTCCTAAAGCCGACTCTGCTCTCCTCTTTTTCCGAAACCAAGCGTCCACAATATTGATCAAGGGTACCTGAAACACCCAAAACAAAGCAAAAACTTAAATGATTGGATTGTGTAGAGGTGTAAGAGAATCAGTGGAAAAATGGAAAGACAAGATGAAGTGATTTTTTGGAAGCTTGGCTAGAATTTAAAATTTTTTGTCTCGATCGAGTGATTATGGGGTTCGAACAAATTTTCATGGCTCGATTGGATGCCTTTTGTGGCTCGATCACGTAATGTCCATGGCGCGATTGTTCGGCTCGGTCACTTCAACTCCGGCTCGGACATTTCTCTTTACCAATTTTCCAAGACATGACCTCAAAGTACCTAAAACACCAAAACCAAAAAAAAAGTTAAATGAAACGAAAGAAAGACTAAACATAAACTTGAAAATTTTATATGTACAATGATAAACATGAGACTTCCTCCCAAATGAGCTTGTTTAAAGTTATTAAGCTTGACTTCCTATTTTAATTTTATTGACCTTGAGACGGTTCCCCAAGGATAACCGAGGTCATATCACTAGGTTTTCTTCCTAGACGTATCCAATAACCATTGTTTGGGTTGGTTTGGCTGTGCACTTTCAACCCCTTATCAGGTTCCACATCAAGCATGATTGCTCCATCAGGTAGGATTTCCTTGATTATGAAATTCCTGAGGTGTTTTGGGTTTACATCCCCGGGATAGTGCATGAGCATTGGGTTGAGCAGAAACACTTGTTCACCCCTCTTGAGGTCTGTTGTTGGGGTTTGAAGATCAAAACTGTTTTCAGAGTAGGTTGTGCCCAAAGTGGGCTTATGAGGTGAGATGTACTCAAGCTCAGAATCCTCTTATTCTGAAATGGGAAGCTTACTCTGGTTAATTGCTACCCCAGTTTTATGGTTTCCATTACCTCTGCAGAAACTCTTATGTATGCTCTGAAATCTTATTTGGGTCCATCATAAGCTCATACTCTAATGAATCACTACTTGGGTACCCGTCCTTATGATTGTCCTCATTCATCTCCTTGATAGAGTATAGCTGACCTTATATTGTAAGCTTTTTTTCTTGTCCCTGATGTTGAAGATCATCTTTGGACCATTCCCTATGTTCAACCTGATATTGCCTTTCTTAACGTTGATAATAAATCCAACCGTAGCTAAGAATGGTCTTCCCAAGATCAGTGGATCATTTGGTTCCTTGACCATATCCTACACCATAAAGTTTGTGGGTATCTCTACACTCCCTATCTTGATGGCTAAATTTTCCAGAGTACCAATAGGATGCCTAATGGATCTATCTGCCAACAAGAGAGTAATATTAGAAGCTTTAAATTTATTGAAACCCAGCTTTTTGGCAGTGGAGAGAGGCATCAAGTTAATGGATGCCCCTAAATAACATTGGCATTTTTTGAAGGTCAGGGAGCTTAGTGAGCATGGTAGAGTGAATGAACCATGATCTTCTTGCTTCTCTGCTATTAAGGCGTTGCATTCATCATATGGTACCAAAACTCCTTGAGTTTCACCATCCTTCTTGTACTTTTCAAAGATTGATGGGTACTTCTCTGTTATCTCCTTCTTGAACCTTGATGGGTATGACAACTTTGGAATATATGGTGGTGGAACAAAGGGTGTTTCCCTCTCCTTTGAAGCAGATANCCAAACCCCCCCCCCCCCCCAAAACTGAGCAACACTGTCTTCCGTTATGTGAGTGGGACAAGGGTGAGAAGAAAAGTCAGGGGTACTTCCTAAGAAGATAACATTGACATGTGCATACTCCTTTGGGTTATGAGTTGATTTTCCGGGAAGCTGTCCATTTGTGGTAGAAGCAGAAACAGAAGTGGAAGCAGAATTGTTCTCCAAAGCAGTAACCCTTGAGTTCAGAGTGTCAAACTTTTGATGGAGGTCATTGTATGAGCAATCAATATGCGTCTTCAATTCATCAATTTTCTTTGAAGTTTCCATTGCGTTGTTAGATTGACCTTTTAGAAGCTGCTGGAGCTTCAACCTTTGAAGGTGGAGCTTTAGGTTGGTTAGAGGTCAAACCAGGAGGTGCTCCTCCATGTTGATGTTGTTGGAACCCATTATGAACTTGTTGCTTAGGTGCACAACCTTAGTTCTGTTTTTGACCATAGTTGATGAAGGGCTTAGCTTGTTGTTGGTGTTGAGGTGGATAGACTTGTTCTTGAGGATTCTATACATTTTTTGGGGGGTAGGACATGTTGGGGTTGTTTTAGTTGACGAACCCTTTGTTGTAGTCGCTTTGGTTCTTAATGTAACTAATCTCCACTTGTTGAGCAGTCATCCAACCTTTGAGCTGAACGTGCTTTGTGTCACTTATGAAGTGAACTTGATGCTGTATAGCAAGGAGAAACTTATCTAAATTATCATTCAGAGCTTTAAGGTCCCTCTGTGTTTTGGCATCAGAAGCATTGCTGCCCCGTGGAGTGCTATCATGTCATCAATGTAGTTTCCATCGGATTGTGCTAAGTTTTCCACTAGCTCCCAACCATCATCAACAACTTGGTTCAGGAAGCTCCCATTACTTGCTGTATCAAGTAACATTATGTTCCTGAGGAGAGCTCCTCTATATAGAGTACTAAGGAGGGATGCATTGCTGATCCCATGATGTGGGCATTGCAACGTGTACCCTTTGAAAATATCCCAAGCTTCACAGAATGTCTCAACATTCCTCTATGAAAAGCCAGATGTCATTGCGAAATCTAGCCGTTCTCAAGTTTGAGAAGAATTTGGCAAGGAATGTCGTCTTGCAGTCGGTCCAGGAGGTGATGGAATTCGAAGGAAGGGATTTTTCCTATTGGCGAGCTTTGTCACCCAAAGAGAAGGGAAAGAGACGTAACTTGAATGCGTCCTCACTTACACCATTATGCCTAGTGAGACTGCACAATCTATCAAACTCGTCCAGGTGGTCGAGTGGATCCTCCATTGGTAAGACATGGAACCTATTCCCCTGAACCATAGGCATCAAGCTGTGTTTGGTCTCAAAATTATTGTTCTGGAAAACAGGTGGGTTGATTCCATAGTGTTTTGTGTGAATGTTCGGGTTGTCACCCGCACCAAAGGTGTGCTGGTTAACATGGTCAATGTTCTCCGTTTGCAAGTAAAACACTTGAGATGCACTAACAAGGAGAAAACATAAATCAGTAAAGTAAAAGAAAGGAACTTGATCTCAATACATCCAAATACATAATGTAACAAACAAACGCTCAATTGACAATAGCGCCAAATTGATAACATGCTATTTTACGTGTTGTAAGATCAATTCCCTATCCACACAACGTTATCATTCCATTGTAGTATAGATAGGGTATCAATCCTAATGGGTGTGATTCTAGCATTCGGGATGTAAATAGAACTACTAATTCAAGCTAAATATGAAATCAGGGTTTTCCTAACAAGTCCTAAGAAAACAAGCATGCAGAAAACTAAAACAGGGAAAGTAAACAAACACTAACATGCAATGGAAAATACTAAGCATAAACAGCAAGAAAAGTTAAATGGGTATGGATGCAATCAAGTGGAAACAGCTCCTGAGGACAAGGGTCATTTGATTAGAGATCCTTCCTGAACTGCCTAAGTACCTAACATACCTCAAACAATGAGCTTATACCTAGACAACAAATTCTTATGCAACCCAGTCCAATGTCTTAGTAAATAGTTTAAAGCAAAGCAATCACTAGACCTAACTCTCGTTAACGGTCACTACTAAACAGGCATGATGAACCAATCTACTAAAGCCAATGATCACCCTAAACATCTAATGTCTTATGCTAGGATGTAAAAATCTCTGAACTCACCATGTTCAGACATTTCATTGAACACCTTCTGAGTGCTGAAATGCCTAAAATAAGATTTCAATTGATCAAAAAGAAATTATCATGAAGAGCAATGAAAAAGAAGGGATCTAGAAGCAAAACAACTTAGGTACTTAGGAAGAGCAGGACATCAACACTAGTATACCGCCTCCTCAGGAACCTAAGGGAACTACTCACAACTCATGCTTTGTGGAAAATCAGTAAAACAGAAAAACATAGCTACTAAGGAAAACATGAAGATCAAATTCCAAAAAGAAGAACACCAAGAACACTAACCCAGAAAAATAGAGTATCAATGAAACTATAGAAAAACAGAGGAAATAATCAAGCTAAAAATGAGATTAAAAGCATCAAAACGTAAATCAACATGCACCACATAGTTCACAGCCCTAATCTAAGCATGAAAATGAAGAAAATAGAAGATTAACATAAACTTAAGTAAAATCTGGGTTTAGAACATGTAGAACATCAAGAACAAAAGAGAGAAAATAAAATCTAAGACAAAGGCTAAAAATGGCAAAAACAAAGATTGTTCTAAATGGAGGCGGTAAGGGCTTTTTATAGTGTTCAGAGAAAAGCTCTAAAACGTATTAAAGACAAAAGCTAATCATTAAAACGGGTATTGGGTCCGGTCCATCCTGACTTGAAGTTGGTCAGGTTGGATTGCTTGGGCTCGAGCTGAAGATAGAGCCGGGCTCGAGCTAAAGGTAGAGCCGGGCTCAAGCTGAAGGTAGAGCCGGGTTCGAGCTAAAGGTAGAGTCGGGCTTGATCGAGGTGAAGTTTGTACATGTGATTGAGCCGGCTTTACCTTGGATCGATCACACGATCGAGGTGGCTGGCTTGAGGTCGAGGCGTGAAGATGCAGTCAAGGCATCCTAGCTCAGTTTGATTGAGGCAGAGTTGGAGTTGGCCGAGGCGCAGCTCGTGTTTGGCGTTGTCGAGGCGTGGAGCTTTGCATGGTCGAGCCATATAACAGGTGTGATCGAGGTGATCTAAAGGTGTGATTGAGCTGAGTAGAGGCTTGGCGAGAAGGACAAAGGTTTGCTCGGGGCCGAGAGGATGCTTGAGCCCATGATCGAGCTAGGCAAACGTGAGCTCGATCCCGTGATAAATCCACTTTTGATGCTGGCCAGGGTGAGGTCGAGGCCAAGTACATGGTTTTAGGCAGCTTCGGGATATCACCGAGTTCATGTTGTGCACTTCCTTTCCTTCTCTTTTTTCAAATTTGCACTTATGTTCTAAAAACTCTTGAAAGACCTGAAAAATCGCTAAAATGCATGTTTATGCAAGTGCTAATGCAAAACTTCCTAAAAATTGCAAACTTGCTAATAACATCTATAAATGCAACATATTTACAACAAAAATACCCAAAAATGATGCTAAATGACTTCTAAAAATCATTAAAATGCAGAGACATCATTAGACGCGGTGAATGAGCCATTATATAGTGGATGTAGAGATGGCCATTCACCTTTATCATATACTAGTAGGTTGATGGTTATAAAGACAAGTTATAACTGGCCTGAGGATGCAGTTGACGCAATAACCAAGTTTGTGAGACATATCTTGCTAGAGGATAACAATGCTCTAGGTTTCATATCACGAGATACACAATATTGTGTTGGAGCTTGGATTGTCGTATCAGGTTATAGACATGTGCATCAACAATTGTATGATCTATTGGAGACGCGACGACACTCGGACGACCTGTTGATCTTATCTCAAACCAAGGTATAAGGATATATGCGGTAGAGTTTCAGTGCCTTACAAGAGGATGTGGTATTTACCACTAACATATAGGTTGAAGAAGTTGTATCAGTCTGAGAGAACAGTTGCGACAATGAGATGGCATGATGAGCATAGATTCGATGGAGAGATTACACATCCTTCTGATGCGGAAGCTTGGCGTTATTTTCAGTCTACTTATCCATATTTTGCATGCGAGACAAGAAATGTTTATCTTGGATTAAGTACAGATGGATTCAGCCAATTCAGAGAGCATGGTAGAAAATATTCTCTGTGGCCGGTCATTGTGTCACCTTACAATTTTCTGCCATCTTTCTATATGAACCTAGAGTTTCTATTTCTCTATGTTCTTGTACCAGGGCTAAAACATCTGAAACGAGCACTTGACGTATTTTTGCAACCACTAATATATGAGTTGTAGACATTATGGAATTATGGGTAACATGTATATGAGGTGTCACAACAACATAATTTTAAGATGCGTGAGGTTCTTATGTGGAGTATAAGTAATTTCTCCGTGTATGGGATGGACAACTCACGAGAAACTAGCATGTCCATATTGTACCGGTAACATCAATTCCTTCCAGCTGAGTAATGGAGGAAAAAGATGCTGGTTTGATTGTCACCGAAGGTTTTTACCCCCTAGTCATCCATATCATCGATATACTACATTATTCACGAAGAAAAATTGTGTCGACGGTCCACCACATGAATTAGATGGCACATAGCTATTAAGACAAATGGAATATTATGGTGTTGTTATGAAGAATGATGCAAATGTTGGTGGGAATGGACACGTAAATGTTGAGTTCGCATGTATAAATCATAATTGGCACAACAAAAGCATATTCTGGGATTTTCCTTATTGGAAAACCCATTTGTTGAAGCATAACATAGATGTGATGCATGTGGAGAAGAACTTTTTTGACAACATAACGAACACGGTTCTAAACGTCCAAGGGAAGACCAAAGACAATTTGAAGTCCATATTAGACTTGCCAGACATTTGTTCTCGTTCTGAGCTTCACATCAACGCCGATCGAAATTGTCCAAAACCGGCATTTGAATTATCAAAGAATGAAAAGGATGAGTTCTTCGACAAGATTATTCATAGAGTCAAATTCCCAGATGGGTACGCTTCTATTCTGAGGACTTGTGTTGATATACGAGAATGAAATTTCATTGGAACGAATAGCCACAATTGTCATGTAGTGATGCAACGCCTTCTTCCATTTGCATTTGAGAAAATTCTTCCAAAAGATGTTCACGAAGCCATTGCAGGTTTTAATTTAGTAATTTTTTTACAATTTACTATAATGTTTTAATCATTGATTATTTATATGGTTTCTTTGAACTTACAGCGGTTGGGGCTTTCTTCAGTGATCTTAGCAAGAGGACACTTACCGTTGATGATATTTCGACATTACAGGCGAATATACCGATGATCTTTTGCGACTTGGAGAACACTTTTGCACTATCATTCTTCGACTTCATGAAACATCTCACGATTCACCTTCCACGTGAAGCATCACTTGGTGGACCGGTCCAATATCGGTGGATTTATCCCTTCGAGAGGTACATGTTAACTTGAAGAAATATGTGAAAAATCTGAGAAGAGTCGAGGATTATATTGTGGCACAGAGCGTCAATGAAGAAGCTGAAAATTTTGCACAATATTACTTTCCAAGAGAAGTTCCGAGAAAAAGTCGTAAAACAAGTCGACATGACGACGGTGGAGAACATCCCATGTACCCAACTTATGTTCCAAGCATGTTTCGACAAAATGGACAACTTATACCCAGCTTATGTTAAGCTTATGTGCAATTACTTAGAAATTTGTAGTTCGTGATGCACATAAGACTGAAAAATGAGGTCGTGATCAATTTCACATAGCACTTTTTGGGGTAAACCAATCTGAAATTATATAATACAGAGGTAAAGGGGGCAAATATATCGGCTGCCCTTAAAACAATCAATTAAAATATCGATATAAATATGCATTGACTAAAATGATATTCTAATTTGCGATCGACTATATAATATATGTTTGTATTCGCTACCAGCCTACCATTATAATAATTGAAGTCAAATATAATAATTTATAAATAGATAAGGTTAAAATCAGTATCTTTTTCAAAAATGGTTTTAAATATTCTGTCATTTACAATAATTGATGGAAGTGCTAATATTATGTGTAATACATGTTAAAATTATAGAGATTTTTCTTAGATGACTATCATCTTTGTATCTTTAATTGACGATAATAATTATTGTAAATTTATTAGAGTATAATAACTCACATAATTAGAATATTAAAAAAACCTCCATAAAATAGCACAAAAAAGCATGATTGAACCGAAAATGACAATACTCCTAATACTTCTGAACATACTATTTTAGACTAAATTACCTTTCACTTTATAGAGAAAAATGAGTGCTGGCTACTTCACTTAGAATATTTCAGATCGAAGGACTGATGATAATGTCTTGATTCTGTATTCTGATTTTACTAGTTTAGATTGGAGCTTCATTTTCTTTTAACTTTGGAGTTACTTACAATGTAAATAGCCGTGTTTTTGATAATCAAACATTGCAAGGAGTTTGCATTGATCCTTATGACAGGCCAGCTTCTTAGACTTGATATCAACAATATCCTTGAAGTTACCACTTATTTTCTTTCTCAGGAAGTTGGAGAATTGTATATTATTGATGGTAAGAACGTTATAACTTGTTTCTAAATTATAATTCATTTATTGCAATACAAGAACATGTGCGCGATGACGACGAAGAAATCGAAGCCGATGGTGCCAATTATCAGCTTGAAATAATGAAAAGTCTGAGGGAAGTCAATGTTGACAACAATTTTTTATTTTAATTTTATCCCGTGATGAAAAAGAGGAGAATTTTTCCATAGACGGCGCCGATTGTTAAACTAAAAGTTTAAAAAACCTTAACAAGGTTAAGATACATGAACAATTTGTTTGAATGTTGTTCTACTAAACATGAGAAATAGATCTAGTTCACACGTCGAATTAAGTCTAGAATATGAAAGTTGGATGCTCTAACATTTAACCAAGAACCTTTATTTATAATATTCTTGATAGGAGTTTTGGACTAAATCTTTATATATATAATAATTTCAGGAAATATTCTAGGTTCAGTGGTGGAACTCGAACTAAAGTGCAAACTATCTAGGTTTATTTGATTTTAGGATCCCAACACCGGAAGAAAGACCGTGGATCGCTCCGATTAGTTACATTTTGGTATTTGAAGGCTACTTTTCGCTCACAAAATTGTCGGTGGCTTATTACGCTCGCTGCAACATAGCCATTTCTTAATTAACTCTTAGTGTCGTGAGAAGCATGGCTGCATGCTTAGTGTTAGTGGTCGAGGTGGGCATTATTGTCGACCTCGACATGCTCGAAGTGATGACCACACCAAACAAGAACATCAAGGAAATCGAGGGTGTGTAATTTCACACTAATTTCTACTACGTCTGTATCAACACGAACTACAAGCTTCTGAGCGACCTTCACAACAAAATCAACAATTGTAAGGATTATTACTTCTACATCAAGGTCGATTAGCAATTGATAGTAAGATTTTTTTCTCGATATCAGAACATATCAATTCCTATTATACTATCATTGTCGAAGTAGTGATAATAGGTGTCAATCCAATCGGGTGATGTTATTAACCACTCTAGACTAAGATGGATGCTACTAATTCAAGCCAAGTATAAAGAGATGGTTTTTCTAACAATCCTAAGCAAATGAACAAAACATGCTGAAATGTAAACAAACACAAGTGAGCTTAAATATGCAACGAAAACTAAGAAAAAGCAGTGAGTGAAATGAAAACATAAAACGAAATGAACACGAAAGCAATCAAAGAAGAAACGGCTCCTGAGGACAAAGGTT